>BCIA01000005.1:0-49238 GCA_001599815.1 Furcasterigmium furcatum
CCTAACCCTAACCCTAACCCTAACCCTAACCCTAACCCTAACCCTAACCCTAACCCTAACCCTAACCCTAACCCTAACCCTAACCCTAACCCTAAGATTAAGCCGAGCTTCCTATTTAGAATACTAGGCGACTAGTAACTATTACCCGTACCGGCCGGGGACGCCCCTTCCTTATCTTAGTAACTAAAAGGATAGGATCCCTAGCGTAAATCCTCCGGTTAACCTATACGGCCGCTAACTAATAGAGAGTTAGTTAGGGTTATATAGCTGGCGTTCCTTACCGCAGCTATATAGTTATTGTCGGAGGATAATATATCTATATTTAAGCTGGTTTACCCTAGGTTGGTAGTATATATCGCTGATATAAATAATACTAAAGAGGAAATATCGCGTAGGGGAGCGAGGAGGGTTATATAATGGAGTAAAACTAGTAATAGTAAGAGGCGGGATTCTAGTATTTTTTTATTTTTAGGCGGGGCTAGTAGCTTGGAAACTAAGTGAGGCGTCGCTAGGAGTCCTTTTCTCCTATATAGGTAAAAGCCTAATATAGATTACTAATATCTATATTACCCTATAATATTTACTTACCTAACTATATTTATATAGCCTGCTTAGTGCCGTCCGTCTTATCCGGCCTTATACCTAGCGTCGTATAGAGCTCCGCTGCTTTATCTAGGATACCTACTACTATATACGATATAGTCTTAACTATAACGCCTAAATACTAATAACGTATACCGACCTTCTTCCGCTAACTACCTTTTCCGTCTTCCTCCCAGCTAGGATAGATCTCCTACGGCATAAAGCACTTAAAGTAGTAAGAAAACCGCTCTACTTTGCCCTCTCTCCGTAGGAACCTTTCTATTCTCCTACTAGTCTTAATAACTAACTCCTATAGGCCGCCCTTCTTGACCGCGTCTCCGTAACCTATCACCCGATAATCCCCCCCTAGGCGTCTATTCTATCGGTAGAATATATAGCCGGCCTAGAGCTGCTCTTTAAGTCTTATCTTAAATAGATATCTCTCCCTCTCCTCCTCTATCCTCTTCTCGTAGACTTATCCCCTTATCTACGCGATAGCGAGCTCTCTCTCGCGCACTATAGCCTCTACCTTATCTTTAGCCTCTATATCGCCCTTAAGTAGCGCCGTCTCTACCTAGCATATATTATACTCCTCTTCTCCCGTCTCGTAGCGATCTTGGTTTTATCGGCTATCTATTAATAAGTTAAGGACTACCCGCCTATATATAGACCCGCCGATATAGTCCTCTCGGCCTAGCCCTGCCTATATTCTTAACTTCTACCTAGCCCTTCCGTATTATAGTATGATAGCTTTACTAGGTTTACTATTACGGCCGGCCCTCCTACTCTACTACGTATAGTCTGCTATCTCGTACGGTATTCCTATATATATAACGACCCTAATATCGGGAACGTTAATACCTAGACCTAGTATATTCGTCGCGACGATAACCTGACCCTCGCTAAATACGTCCCGCCTAAGCCTACTACTCTAGGCATATAGTCTTTCCGCCTTTCCGTCTTATATATCTACCTCTCTATAATACGCGTTATAGCCTAGATAGGAGGCTATTTCTTTTATCGCCTTAACGGTCTAGTAATAGATAACTATCTTCGCCGGCTATAGGTGCTCCTCTAGCTTAGACTAAAGGACTTCCTAGATTATAGCGGCTATTCCCTTATCGATCTTAGAAATATTATGGCTGATGTCTCGGACGCTATAGACTATGTTCTTCCGTGTTGTTAGCGCCCGTATTATATAGATATCGGCTTTTTGTGCGTTAATAAGATTGAAGAATATATCCTCTCGGCTGGGCGGTAGTATAGCCGTAAGGTATACTATCTATATGCCGATCAGGCCTAGCTAGCCTAGCTCCCTTAATTGTGGCCGGAAGGCCTTAGAACCCTCTAAGATGGTATAGTACTTGTCTACTACGATCCGGTCTAGCTATGCTATAACTTATAGCCCTTTGAGATAATTCTGGAAACGCTTTGTTATCGCCGACTCTAGCGTTACGAATATAATAGATACCTAGCCTGGCGGTTAGTCGCTCCTCTACTCGGCGTATAAGATGCTTAACGCCTTATACCGATCTACTATATCCCCCTATAGCGATATTAGTGGTATGATAACGATGGTGATACCGCCCGGGCAGCTAGACGCTGGGAGTATAAAGTATAGGCTTTTACCGCCGCTGGTCCCTATAACGATTATGAGCGGGCTTTTATTATTTATTACGGCCTTAACCGCCCGCCGTTATACGCCTTAGAACCTAGCCTTATCCCTATATAGCCGGCGTATCTCCCGTTTAATATTTACGCTACTTAGCGTCTTCTATCGGTATGCCTATAGACGCCTTATCGCCTCGTAGTGGAGTAATGGGCTTTTCCGCTTATGGCCCGGTCGGAGATACTTATTAAATCTATATATCGCCGAGGGAAAGCCTATTAGACGGTGCTACTCCTCGCTGATCTACCGGAAGTTTACGCGCCGCTCGTTCGTCTTAAAGGCTCCTTTTATTACTAGGCGACCGTAGATTAGGCCTACTACCTATGAGCTATACCCTACCTATAGATCCTACGGGCTATTGTCCTCTTTATTGCTGTCGCTATTCTCCGAGTTAAACTTATTAAGCAGGGTGCTATGTGCCGTGTTTAGGTCCCGGAAATATCGCCGCCTAAGCGCGATAGAAATATACCTTTAGCTGCTAATATTAATCTTCTTTTTATACCCGGCGAGGCTTATCCTCTCTAGGATCTAAGCTATCCTCGCGGGCGTCTAGTACGGACCTACTCCGAGCCGGGGCCTTTTAGTAACCGTAACGTCTCTACCCTTTTTGGCGTTTATCCCCGGCTGCTTCTCCGTCTCCTTTGGTATACCCTATAAGGTCGCCGGGAAGCTCTCTACGCCCTAGACGTTCGCCTATACGTCCTCCTAGAATGGTAGTACTAGCTATAGGAAGTAGACGATGATGGTCGTAACCTCTCTAGGTAGGAACTAATAGATAACCTTAAGCCTCTCCGTCCGGGAAAACCCTTTATGGTAGCCGAAGATAAGTATTAGTAACCCTCCCCTATTAAATAGTATATTCCGGATCCCGCTGTTTACTATGTTTTGGTGGCGTAGCGTAAGTAGTTCCGGCGTATAGGCTGCCTAGCCTCCGCTCTTATAGACTAGTGCCTAGTCTTCCTCTAGCTTTTTATTAACTAATATCTCATATTAGTATGCTTGTTTTAGGCTAATTAGAGGCCTACTACCCTCGCCGCTGGGCTTAAACTAGTCGGCCCTTAGCGCTAGGTTCTCTTATATCTTACGGAATAGCTAGCCTTTACTCTTCCCTCCGTCGTAGCGAAATAGGGTATCTATAAGCGCGACGCCGACCGTTACGTCGGCGGCGTTATTGGTAATCTCGTCCTATGGGATCGGTAGTAAGCCTAGCTCGGCCGGTAACTACTTATTATAGTCCTTACAGAGGAGTAGGTCTCTATAGAGGAGAGTCTCGGCCCGCTTTAGCGAGCTCTGGAGTATACCCTAGATATCTAAGACGCTAACCCTTATACCCTTAAATACGACCTCCTCCTTGTCCTAGCTAATAGACCCCTACGCCGGCGTATTATTCTATGCCGCTATGCTAAAGTTCCTTAGCCGGAATATGAACTGTATCGGCCTTGTTATGGCTGCCGGTCCGACTATAAACCGCCGCGTTATATTAGATATTAGGTTGAAGTGGCTTAGGCTGTCCTCCTTGGCCTCTTCGCGGTTTTGGCCCTATATAACCCTCTCGGCTATTGATTTAGCGCGCTTATCGACTACCGCCTTAACTATTAAGAGCCGCGAGACGGCCACGATGGCCGATAGCTTAGGGGTAAAAGTACTAAAACTCTCCTATCCGTAGTCCTCCCGTACGCTTAGTACTATTAGGAAGCTAACTAGGATGCTTTTATACTTTATATCTTTACTTTTATAGTTAAGGATAGAAATTACTATCTTAAGGACGGACGACTTTAGTGCCGTAAGTAAGGCTACCGTGGCGGGCGCCTCTAGGTCGTAACCGGTAGACTTCTAGGCGTTAAATATGGCGTCTATATTATCTATTATCTTATCGTAGGCGGTCCTCTGCCTAGAGCTAAGCTTAAATAGCGGCCGGTCTACTTTAGCGAGATAGAGCGCTTATACTACGTATAATAGAAGCTGCCGACTTATGTTAAGGTATTTCTTTAGCGTAGCTTATTTATAGCGGAAGTAGAACGGGGTTAAGCGCTCCTTATCTATCTCTTTCCGGTTTACCTTAAATAAGGCGTTTTAGGATATAGTTTCCGCTATTAATATAGCCGTCGCCCGCTTTACTAGCCGGCTAAACGCGGCGTGGATATACTAGAGAGCCTTATTATTATTCTCGTTTAGGTCGTCGGTTATATTATAGATTAGGGACTAAAGGAAATCCTTCTTCTCGGCGAAGTCTTACAGGTAGGCGGCGGCCCCTAGTTATCGGAGCTATAGGTTTAGTACGGCCAGGTTGTCCTCTTCCTCTATTATATCCGCCTCTTTCTTACGGATCTTAAGCCCTTTTGCTTAGAACTTAGCTATGGCCTCCTGAAGATCCGGCTTAATTATGGCCTATTTATCCTCGCTGTATACCTCGAAATATTCGCTTTGGATTCCGGACTTAAATAGTCGCTAGAAGAAGATATCCCGCCTTTATAGTCCGCTGTTATCCTTTACCGCTATATAAGCCTTAGAAAGCCTACCTGCTTTTAAATTAGGTTTCTACCTATATTCTAATCGAAGGTGCTCTTAAATTCTCTTTTTATTAGACCCTACGAATAGGTACCTATACTAGTAGATATAGCGGTAACTATTAGTCCTTAGAGTTCTAAGTATTTTAATTAGCTTTTAGTCCTCTCTAGGTAGCGGTATCTCGCCCGCTTAATACTTGCCGTTTAGTATATTAAGCTTAGCCGCCTAGTCCTAGATACGCCTAATTTTAGTAGCGTCTAGCTTATAAGGGTTATTCTAGAGGTAAGTATATATCTATAATCGGAAGAGTAGCGTCTTATATATTAGGTAGCTAAGAAGTTAAAAATCGGGTATAAGCTAGAGGTATTTTATATTAGCGATATAAGTCGAATAGAATACTAAGTCTAAAACTTAGGTGAGTTTTTACTCTCTTATTCTTACTATACCCTACCCCCTTTTATCGCTATCGATATTATCCTTATCTAACCCCTAATATTAATAGCACCCTTATTAGCCCCTATCGTTATTATCTATGCTCAGGCCCGATAATATCGGAATTTAACGCCCTGGAATATTATATATTTACCGCCTCTAGACTCTGTCTACGTACTATTAAACTACTTAATTAGTTTTCCTTATATCTTATTACCCTAAATCTTAGTTTTTATCGCCCTCTCACCTCTACTAGCCGAGAATTTAGAGGGTTTCCGAAATTACTGGTAGCCCTCTAAGGAATTACCGGTAGCACCTATATCCTACTAGTGTTATCTAATTTCCTATATAACTACTAGTAAGTGATTCCTTGTGGAATGGCCGCCCATTTTGGCAGGCACTCGGACAGTGGTTCTCACCAAGTCGTAGCTTAACCGCCTTCCTAAACGGTCTCGGCCTCACCGCCTTCCGGATTGACTGCCAGCAGTTCCCTCCCATACCACACCACTTACCCAATCCGTCCAGGTCCTCAAACTTGTCCAATTCTCACCGCTTTCCCGATTGAATCAGATCCCTGAACTCGGCCCTGAGTGACAGTTCATCCTCCGTTTCGCTTTGAACAGACGGAATTACCGTTCGACCTCCGTATTTCTGCTTTTCATGCTTTCTACATTCCTGCTTCCCCTGCATGATGCCTTCCCCTTACGTGTGGCGAGGCGTTAGTCCCATATTGGGGCCTTCCCAAGTTTCCAGGGTCAATCATGTCTGCTGCCTCCCACCGGCCGGGGACGTCGCCTTGAGGACTCCAGTCTTCCTTCTGTGTAACAACCCTCCATATGTCTGTCCTCCTCACTCATCCTCCCAGCTTTCTACCTGTTCCTGCCTTCAGCTCTATACAGCTTGACCGCCTCACGTCTTCACAATGCCTCCCGCTTCAAGGCTTCCGAGAAGGGCTATGCAGCGGCGAAACGTACAACGCAACAGAGCTTTACGACAAACTGCAACAGAGTCACTATCCCGGGCCAATCCCGACCGTGAAGATGACAACAACCGGCTGCTCGCCTCCATGTCCGACGACAAGACTGATTACGACGGAGAATATGCCGATACCCTCGGCCAGAAGTCACGAGCAGCCCGTGGAAATGGCATCGACAAGCCGTCACCGGATCTAGCGTCCTCACTTGGACTACCAACTTACGAAGGCGACGGCTCGGATTCGGCCTCTGATTCAAGCAGTGATTCAGATTCTGATGATGAGAGTGTTGCTGATTCTGGATACTGCTCTGCTGAAGAGAACCCTGACCAGGTAGCGGATTACTATCACGATCTCATCGCCCAGTACGAAGAAGAAGGCCCGGTCATGGCAAATCACAGTGAGAACACCAAAAAGATGACGCGTCCGGAGGAGGATCGGTGGAATCAGTATGTTTTCCTCGCGTTTATTGACTGCGTATTCAATGGCAATAACTTGTACCGCAGGTTTTGCCAAGTTGCCAAGCTAGATCGAGAAGAATCCATGAAAGCGTGCAAGGCATCCATCTTCAAAGGCTATTTGGACTGGAGGGTGAAAAATTCCAGAATCAAGAAGTTGTCATCCATCATGACTTACTGGAATGTTCTCAGTATGGTCTACGCTCAACAGACTAGTTGTTTCATGTCGGGTGACGTCTTGTATGATATCGGCAATGTTCTTCCTCCCATCTACCGTCAGTACGCTTTCATATGCTAACATGGCTGTAGTGGATGCATGAAAAACTCGCACCCAAGTATGGTTTGGATACGTCCAAGAAGGCCAAGTCCGGGCTCTATGTTGAGGACTTGGACTTGATTCTTCACCATCACTATGTTCTTGACGAAGAGATATATGCTCACGAGAGACTGCGTGTGCAGCTTGCACTGATTCTCATCGTAGCTGGTGCCTCTGCCACGAGACCAGATGCACTCATCGGCAACGTTCTGTACAAGCACATTGAGTTCCAGCTGTTTCCTCCTGCTGATGAAGGAGGTCGCCCGCGCCTCGGACTGGAGTGGAACTTGGTACACATCAAGAGGTCGGCCGGCGTGTCAGAGAAGAAGATCTTCGGCTTTCACGAAGAGGATACATTGTTGCATGATCCAGTGCTCCATACTTTATCTCTGGCGTTCGCCGATGGCGCATTCCTTAACGAGTTTTCTGATCCCCAACAAATTTACGACCTGGTCGTTCCTCCGGCATCAGACCGACTACGTCTGTTGTGGAAGGAGGAATGGGCCGACCGACCGATTTTCCGCGACATTGAGGACCTCCAGGTGTCTCTTGACAAGGCCCTCAAGTACTCCAAAACCCGAGAGCACTTGTTTCGGCTCGGTAGAGCGCTAGGGTATGCGAAGAAACTTGAGTTCTACGACCTCCGTCGTGGATCCGGCAAGAAACTGAACGGTAAGCATAAGACGTAGATTCGTTGGGATGTTGCTAACATGGTGCAGAGGCACTCACCCCAGAGGAGAGGAACAAGACTATGGGGCACCGGCTAGGGGATTCATCCACTTATGTGCGATATTACATGAGCGATTTCATCGGCGCCGATACTCAGTCTATCGTCTTTGGAAGCGACCTACAAACCGCCCTGATCCATCTCATGGGCCGGCTTCGGCGGCACGGCGATGCTCCGACAAAACTCACCGACAAGCAGAAGAAGCTTTCTGTCGACAACAATCCAAAGCTTGTCCGGTGCCTCAATAAACGAGCTATGGCGATGCAAAAGTTCAAGCAGCAAGGCTTCCGCTCTTACCAAGCTGCGAAAGACACCAAGGCGGGAAAGCGATACAACCGATACCGAAAGAAGGCCGAGAGCCTACGAAAGACTCTGACAGCGCGCAAGCTTGAGAAGGCCATCCAAGAATTCCACGATACAGTTCATGTCGAAGAAATTGACCGACAGTTGCAGGGAGTCAAGCCAGAGGCCGAGGTGTTGGCCCCAGCAACAATCAAATACGAACTTCAAGAGAGAGCTGACGTGGCACGGCTGTTCTCTCAAGCTGCGAACGTCAAGAGCCGAGATGATCTCCATCAGCTGAGGTCGAAGCTCATCTTAGGGCTTTCTCGACTCTGCAATCGACGTGAGAGTCCGTGCCGCCGTCAGGCACGCCGTGCCTCTCCAAAGTCCACTTCGCAGACCAAGACGGCGTCTGCCACACCACCCAATCGTCCTTTGCAGGTCGAGTCACAGGCTAGCGAAGTTCAGCACAGGTCCTTGGGGAAAAGAAGCTTGGAAAATGTACATGAAGACCCCCGGACGTTGACGGGGGCTAAAAGACCACGTCGCACCGAAGACATCTCGATATGTGCTTTCTGCAAGTGGGTAGATGTTGAAGTCGGAGAAACTCAACGAGAGAAGACATGGCGGATCGACAGCCTAGCGACGCATATTCGGAGTCAACACGTTCGACATATGAGGGAGCCCTTCTCATGTCCTTACAGGGGTGACGGTTGTGACACGATCCTTGGGAACGCGGAACACTTCGCTAGTCACATGGAACGAGGGCATGGGCTCAAGTTGTCAGCCTCAACCATCTTGGGGTAGAACGGCGTGTAGTAGGATTTTCTTTTTAATTTTAATGATTTGTGCCGTCTGAAATGACCTGCCTCACTGGATGATATTAAATTCTCGAGCCCGCGGGCGACCTTGAAGCGGACGTGGCGACCATTGTCATCAAGGGCTATATGGATCCCCTTGATGGCCCGTCTGGACGACCGCGTCGGACAATGAGACATACGCGGCGATGCAGTCGTCGACAGGCATGCGCAAAGCGGCCGAGCATGACGGCGATGAGGCCGCCGATGCTGGTGCCGACGATCATGTCGAAGTAGCCAAAGTCCTGGATCAGGTACTAGTTTCTGGGAGCCTGATACGAGGGAAAAGGGGCAGCGACAGATTGGCTGACATTCTGATGGGCCAAGAACTGGGACCTAAACCCAACGTTGATTCCGGGTTCCAGACATCAACTCAGCTACATACTGTACAGTAGACACTTGCAAAATTCAAGGGCCAGAAACAAACTGTTGTTTGTTTTGAGCACGGACCAGAACGTTTTCCGACACAGGTCTCGATGGGTGAGCAGACGCCATGATCTGCGATTTGATGACCACAACATGCTCCAGCAGCGCGACGCCCTCCTCGACCTGGCCGTTGGCTTCATACGCGATAGCGAGTTCGTGTTGCGATGCCAGTCGATCCGGGTGATTCTCCGCCAGCGTCGTCTCTCCCACCTTGACCACATGCGCCAGCAGCGCCACGGCCTCCTCGATCTGGCCGTTGGCTTCATACGCGATGGCGACTCGGGTCATCGTCGAATCAGGGTCTCATGAAAAAGAGGAAAGGAGTTTTGTTCAATTTTGCTCATAACTATTTAGTACGTAGCAGAGAAATATCTAAACTCACGATCTAACTAAAACATGCCTCAAGAAGGCTATACGAACCACTAACGTTACGCATCATCACGGAGAACGACTCATGAGTGCCGACTGTCAACGCGCACTAGTGCCGCCCTGGTGAAGAGACCGGGACTTCTGAAGTAGTCGCTGAACTTCTTTAGCGATGCTTGGATCGAGTGGCCCATCAGGGAGAAGCATAGCTTCGAGATCTCGGGTATCAGAAGGCGTCGGCTTCTGCAGACAAAAGACCCAGTCAAGTATCGGATTTATCCCTGGGTCTGTCTCGTACGTACTCCGGCATCGGGGTAGTGGTACCCTATACTGCTGCTTCCAGGGCATTGTGTGGTCCTTGATGATCATAGACCGAGGCTTTCCGGCTCCCCCATTATAGTATAATACAGCTGTTCTTAGATCTGTTCCATCTTGCCGGAACAGGGTGTCGAAGCTTGTTATTTTGCTATGATCGTCGTCGTTCCAAGCCTCCCAAATGTTCAATGTGATGTTTTCGACGGCAAATTCGGCCGTTGTTTTGTTGAAAGCTTTTGGCGCTCGAAGACAATCCAATAGCTTTGGTCCTTTAAAGAAAAGCTCCCCCGTAAAATCCATAGACACAAGGGCGAGATTCATCTGGGATTCGTCACCGTTGAAAAACTTGATCAAATCATGACCCAAAAGGACCGGGTTGGCACCCAGTCTGGCCGCCTCCTTCAGCCACCTATGGTTCTTAAAGATGAGGTTAAAGAGGTGCTGGGCTCGCGTTCTCATTTCGAGGCTATTTGCTGTACAAAGGTGCTGGTTGCTTACTTCTGTTGGTTCATGGGTGCCAACGAACCTTATAACTAATATATACATACACAAGGTCTTTAACCCAAAACTGGGCTTTTTCTGCAGTCCATGTTGTAGGTCTAAGGCTGCTCTCACCCTCAATACATTCGCGGGTTGATTCTCACCTGCTGACCGCCAAAAGCCCAATTCGAGGCCTGCTGTAGACTTAAGCAGGAGATCAAACCCCAGTCTGGGAATCACGGGGTGGCAAACATTTAGATGTCCGAAGACGGCTCTGCCAGGATCTGCCTCTTCGTCAACAAAGGGCCGGTGCTACAGTACATGTTCCTAACCTTCTAAAGTTTCCGCTTCCGAAACCCAGCGGTATTTATTGGTAGTTATGTAGCCTAACCGAGAATTACGCCGCGAACTTACGATTCTCTTACTAGGCGGCGATGAATCGACGGTATATTTCTATTAACGTTGTTATGCGCTGTTCGCGGGTGGTAACTCGGGCAAGGAGCTTACCAACGGCGCTGCGTTGTATCAGTAATGTGTGAAGTTCGAGGACATTCTGGAGGCATACGCTCGTTTGATGGCTCGGGCTCTGACGCGTGAGGCCATAAGACTGTAAAACGCTAAGACCTTGTATTTTCGTCTGACCCCGATTCTACGTCGCTCGTAAAATGGCCTCGGCATGTTCGCTGGGCGTCCTTGAGCGCCTGAGGCTATGAAGATCACACACTCGTCCATCGCGACGTCATTTGTACATAGCACCTAGGCTTTCAGCAATGAAGACTCGGAACAGACACTAAGCAGCTTAAGTACATAGCACTAGCTTACTACACTGCATGTACCTCCTGCAGATCTAGTCATGAATCTTGACAAACTCCCCTCTGTCCTCCCGCCGTGGGCTCCAAAAAGCGCCGCCGTCGGTCAACCTACCCGCGACAGGCTAGCAGGCGTTCTCACAGTTGAAGCTGCGAGCCTTGTGTAATGCTGACATCTTGGAAGCGCATTTACTGAGCTTCCACCCTGCGCACCTGGCGGTCTTTAAGCCAAAGAGCGATGACGGTACAGCACACGATCAGGACGCCAAGTTGGCAAGTGATGATCGGATAACATGAATCGTACATCGCAGCAAACCAGACCATGATCCCGACCAAGAACTGTGTGATAGCAGCATCGACCAATATGACGGGCAACCATGCGATTGCGACATCATACTTCGTTGGCTTTTCATGCTCATCAAAAAGGAAGAGCAGCATCGTCGTAAGTACCACTGTAATGACAGCCATAATGATAGAAGTAATGAAAAACGCCATCGACTTGTCCATCAGACCTGGCCTAACACTGCTGCTGTGGGACTTGGCGAGGATCATCGCCACAGGCATGCAGCTTAGAAGCGCTGCAATATGATTGAATGCTTGGTAAAACCGCTGAAGGCGAGCGAATACTTGTTTCAACTGATCTTCGATTGGCTTACCTGGATATTCCCGATCTTTAGGTTTCTTATTGTCAAACAGGTGATGGAATTCAGGTACTCACACTGAACTTTGTCCATGATTTGTTTCATGAGGTTGCTACAGTACTGTATTCGTATAGTGTGCTGTTGTGGTTGGGCCGTGGTACATGTACATTGAAAGAATCGCAGCAGGTCTCTTATATTCGGCCAGAAGCAGCGCCGAGGCGCAACACCGCTTGCTGGCTCGGCGAGGACTGAAATTAGTCCCAAGTCACACGATGCGCCCATTTTTGGGCCTTCAAATGCTTCTTCTTGACCAGACGCTCGATACTGCACTACATACATACTAGGTGTAGGGTTGGTGGAGGGAGCGAGGCCAAACATTGGGACGGAGGGGCTCCGGAGGTCCGAAGGCCTCAACACAGGCCACATAGCAGAGTCTGATTCTCACATCACCAATAACCACCCAGAGCCCCATTATTAGACCTCACTCGAGACTCTATTTCATGAACTCGTCCTACATACTTTTAAGCCGTTTTGGGTCTGCGTACATATTGTCCGTAGCTCGCCGACAATTTGTAACCATTTCATGTCACAATGACTCCTCCTCCTCCTTACACTGCGCTCCCGTTGGACAAGTCCTACGTCTGTGGCGAAATATTCGCCGACACCAAATGGAATGATAAAGTTAAGAGTCTGGGGCTCATCCCAGTGTTCATCGGCTCCGACCTCGAGAAAATGTGCGGAGACGCCCATAGGGGCGTGCCAGTCTACTTGGCGCTTTGCTTCGTGATCAAAGATGAAGAGGTGACACTATCAGTGTACCCCGACGGGTTTCCAGAGCGAGACCTCTTCTTCCACTCACTGAAGAAATGGGAATGGTCCAAGGAAGGCCAGTTCGATATCCGTATCAAGAACACAAGTATCGAACTGAATATCAGCGAGTACTATGCGACCGCGACTTCGAATAGGAGGACCTATCCCGCAAGTACCCATCGCCTAGCCACGAAGCGGCCTGGTGCCACGGCAGTCACCCCAATCGCAGAAGCGCACATGACCCATATGATGACCTGCAGCGATGAGAATCCATCCGAGATCATCCTATTTTATCACGATGAAGACAGTCTACTTATAATGGGAAAATGGTGGGGCAAGTATCGACTGTGGCAATTCATTCCCCGGGAATGATTCCCGAGTCAGCAGGCGGCACGTAGGGCATATAGAGCAATGAAAGACGTTAGCTGTAATACCTTCGCGGCAAGCAGGACAGAGAGGCAAACTTGCCGCAGGTATCAAGGCCGGCGGCCGCGTCGTGCCAGGACTGAGGGGGGGCGTTGCACAGAGGGCACGGAGAATGAAGGCGAAGACTTGCGAAACGGCCGTGCGGTGGAGCCAGCGATGCTTCGTCGACGGTTGGTCCGGGTTTCGGGACAAACACAAGAACGAGGACTTCTGGTGGCAGCACGAGCCGGCATTCCATGCGTACAACTAGTGCCCACGTACTACTCCACTCGGCCCACCAACTACGACAGATAGTAAAGGGCGGGTAGATGCCTGCGATAGGCATGGTATGGTGTCCATGGGATCCATCTGCCCCGCGCGGTCACTCAACGTTTCTATTCAAAGGGAAGTTGAAATGTCTTACCAATGTTCAACTTGAARAGGTCGTCGGTGATAAGGCCCTCGGTATGCGCTAAACTCCGAGCCCTGACTCTTTGATGATCGAACCGTAGTTCCGCCTAACTCCGTGGAGCGCCCATCTTACCGACAGGCCCGGCATGCCTGGTTCGCCTGGTGAGGCGGCATGGCAAGCTGGTCGTGGTCGCTCAGACCAACAGTTAGGAAGTGGTACGCGGTCGGTACACTCCACGGGAYGCCAAGAGCACCAGATCACAGAGGGTGAACAATGAAAAAGTCCGCACGTCAGGACCTACAGCCCCCACTTTTGTGGGGAGCGGACAGAGCGAGCAGGAACGGAGATAATCTAGCCACTATCCCTATAGTTCATACAACTACCGAACATTCCACAACCACTGGATCCGGACCTCGCAAGGTCTAATATTGTCTAATATGACATCATTGGCGGTCGCAAATAATTCTGTCGATGTATATATATATATGGCTATGTGCTTGTCGCCGGAAGCAAAACCTTATTCCGCAGAAATCGCAACTTTATCCCTGGATCCAGTTTCATCGCCCGCCCATCACACCCAACCCAATTCCCGTCTCGAGTCTCACTCCACTCCTCGAATTATTCAATCAATCAAAAATCACTTAGCCGCCATGTCCGACCCTCTCCATCCCTATGCGCACCTGTACGTGAAGCCCTCGGGCCCTGGCGACCAACGTCCGACAGCTCAGCAGGTTGTCGAAGACAACGGGACCTTGGGCCAGTGGTCCGGCAAGGTCGTTCTCATGACCGGAGGCACGTCTGGCATCGGCGTCGAGACGGCGCGGGCACTGCACACTACTGGTGCGGACGTATACTTTACCGCTCGGGATCCCCAGAGGGGTGCAGTCACCCGGGACGATATATTGAAGACGAGCAGCGGCAAGGGGCGCCTGGAGGTTATTGAACTGAACCTCGATTCTCTTAAATCTGTGAGGAAAGCGGCAGAGGACTTCTTGCAAAAGAGCAACACCCTCAATGTGCTGGTCAACAATGCGGGTGAGTGCGCTCCGGTTGCGTTGTGAGAGGTGGGCTGACAGCGATACCAGGCATCATGGCAACGCCTTTCTCCAAGACCCTGGATGGCTTCGAGCGCCAGTTCGGCGTCAACCACCTTGCCCATTTCCTACTGACGTCTCTTCTCCTGCCGACACTCGAGGCCAGCAGCACGCCGGAATTCAACTCGCGCGTCGTCTGCCTGACGTCGTCCGCGCACCGCTATAGCAGTGTCCGCCTCGACGACTACAACTTTGACACCCCTGACTCCTACGACCCATTCGTGGCCTATGGGCAGTCCAAGACGGCCAACCTTTGGACGGCAAACTACATCGACCGCGTGTACGGCCCGCGCCGTGTCCACGCCGTGTCCGTGCACCCCGGCGGCATCTGGTCAGGCCTGCAAGACAGCCTGGCGCCCGAGACGTTAGCAGCATGGAAGGCGAACCCAGACCTGACCAACATGATGCAGACGCCAGAGCAGGGAGCCGCAACTTCCGTCTGGGCGGTGGTGAGCAAGGTCTGGGAGGGCAAGGGTGGAGAGTACCTGACGAACTGCGAGGTCGCACCACCCCTAAAGGATGCTACGTCGGCGTCAGACGCTGGCGCGGCGCCCCATGCCCACGACAGGGACGGCGAGGACAGGCTTTGGAAGTTGAGCGAAAAGTTGGTTGGCGTTTGAGGCAATTCGTGAACTCGGGTGGCAGCTCGGGTGGTCGAGCATGTATGCAGAAACAAGTTAGACCGCTGTGCTCGTGGGAGAAAATAGTTTGAAACACCCGCCATCCGTGTCCAGATGGTATCACAGCATGCTCCAATATATCTGGCCAGTTGGCTCGAAACCACTTGACACCAAGGATGAATGTCAGACTTTCTGCATAATCGGCGTGTTTAGGGACATACATAGATGTCGAAGATGGGTAGAAAGATCTTGTCGGATACCGAATCGGGCGCAGATGCGATGCGGCCCTACAGAATGACAGAATGTTATGCATCACATTCCAGATCGGCTTAGCCGGCAGGCTCGACGAACTACGGGATGGAGGCCACGCCGCAGAACCGCCGACTGGATGCTACGGTGGTCCGTCTGGTGCAGGGGATCATGCGCGTCACCGCCGGAGGCGTCCGGCTGGCCGCGGCGGAAGCGAGGCAACCCCGGCCACAAAGGGAGGGACAATTCAGGAATGAGTGGTGAGGGCCAGGGCACGCACCCCGCATGAGAAGGCTTCGGACGTCGGGCGAGCGAGCTCTTGAATGATGTCGGTTGTGGGAAGGGCATGTGGCGTTTGTGGGGGAGACATCCAATGCAGTCAAGTCGGACATCGTCAAGGCTGGACGTGGTGTTGTGGCCAAACCCGGTACCAAGACCGCCCAGGACGGGCACTAATCCCCTTCCCCGCAAAACCCACCATGGAAAGGACCTCCAGCCGCCTTCGCTTGCTGGCTAGCTCCCAAGCCCCCATGCCCGCGCGGCTCCGCCTGCAGATAGATCCTGAGCTACAGCGCCTTTGCGTGGGAATGTAGAGAAGGGCCGAAGCTGGCGCGGAGGCGATGAGGGGACTCTTGGCCGCCCCTCATCGAGTTGCCCTTAACCCTTGGCAGCTACCGGGGCCATTCTCAGGGTGGTGGTTCCCTTTGGTGTGACCGGGTAGCGACAGGCCCTGAGAGGTACTGGTACTGGCCGCGGGCCAACCTTTATTTCGACCGCCTTGTCTGCCGCCTGGTCGATGGTGATGATGGGTTGTTATGGGGGACCATCATGCTTTTTTGTGGACGGCGCAGTGGCGAGTCGGGCCAACCCGGCATCGGATGGTTGCTGAATTACGCTCTACGGCTTGGCCTTTGCGACTAGTGGGTGGGGAGTCAGGGGTACTCCGTCGAAACAACTAACCCGCTTCCGGGAGAGCGCCAGGTGGAGGATGGTCGACTTCATCCATTTGGGGTTTATTTCGTGATGCCCTGCGGAAACACGCGAGAGCGAGGCCCCCCTCATCCACCGGCGACGGCTGGCAGTCGTTCTCGGGACCTGAGTCGATTCTCAGAAGACAAGAGAGCGGCGACTCGGGGCCCAGTCACCCTGACAAACCTCCACATCGTCCAACGTCTCTTTCACTTCACTTGGGAGTCACATGCGCTGGTAACGTCGTAGTTGGTGTTTTTGACGACAGCCAAGCTCGATCAGCTTTGTCCCTCGTTCACGCACTAGGCCCGTGACGGTATCTGAATTCCTTCCTCTCATCCAAGGCCTCGCGTCCCATTTCTTTTCACCACCAAGACGACGTCATTCTAGATGTTTGAGACCGAGTCCCTCCCAGCCAATAGTGTGTCTCACGAGCCCATAGCACAAGCCACAAGTGGCATTGCCGCCCTATATATATCCTATCTGTTTAATACTGCTTCTCTCTAAGTTTGTGCGCTTGGGCAGCCGCTGCGGACGGTGCGTGGTAGCTCGACCATTAAGCTTCGATAGCCAGCCAGCCAACCCTCAKACGCCACATGGTCCGTCATCGCATCTACATACAAGAAGCCATCTCTCGCAGCGTGTCATTGCGGCGGAATTCGAGGCCTGAGGTCTACCGTCTGTCGAGGCACCACTTAACCACCCAGCGCCGACAGGGGCTGGGCACCCAACAGGTACTAGGTTGACTGCAACATAAGACCGACGATGCCGCCGTAGTAGCGCAGTCCACGTTCTAGTCCTCAACGTGGAGATCACTCGCCATCCAAGCCTGCATCTGCGTTTACCGTTCTTGTAGCGTCAGCCACCGCCGACACGCCGTGATTCCCCCCCAGCTGACCCGTCTGTCGGGCCTTCCCCCCCTCGTTTATTTATTTATTTTCATGCCCTTGCCTCGTTTCTCTTCTCGCGGAGTGTCGGCTTCGATCTTCATCAGATTCTTCTCCTACCTGATTGGGTTATCCGTTGTTGTCACCGGCGCGCCCACAGCCCSCCCCCCCCCATGTAAGCCGTAAATATCTGATGCTCTCGTGAGACCTCTCCAGCTGTGTAAATCCCTCCGCACTCCTCCCCACAACCTGTAGTGTCGGTCCGTTCTGCAAGCATAGATCGGACATGTACCGCGTGGCTGCGTCCTCACCGGCGGCCCATGACCCTGGCGTCTGACCTCATTCGGATGTCGTCCTGGGGCGAGTTGTATCCCGGCGCCGAGTAGGCGAACTGGCCTGGAGCGGGGAGGTTGAGGGAATTACACGGTTATTTCAGTTGTCCGTCACTCTTCGGGTGAGGTGTTGGCCAAGTCATGGAGGGGACCTCTCCTTGCTCTCTCCGTGGCCCTCCCAAGTACCACATACAACCGACCAGCCCGATCACCACCTGCCCGTCCACCCAACCCAGGGTTCTAGTCCCACCAAGTCATGGTGAAAGGGATTCTTTCAATATTTCTGAGTCTCACGACTCGATGGTCAATAGTCTGGCCTAGCATCCACACCTATGTGGGCATGGGTTCCCCAGCCACCTCTCGCTCTCTACTAGTATATAATAGCCTCCTGAGGCCTTCCGGTTATTGTTGATACTCCTTTCACACGTACGCAAACACAGACACGCAACTTATATGCCCCAAAGAGTGCACGGCAGTTCCGCAAGTTCGGCTATCTTTGACTGATCGGCAGTCACGCCCTTCATCCACCTCCACCACCATCTACTTGTCTCATCTTCCTCCCTCCATCGACATACCTGGCGGGCGACTGACCCTCGGCTGTCCTCAGCATATCAACACCCTTCAGTGCATCATGGGGCTGGGYAACATCATCATGGCGGCTCTTCTGGCCACCAGGTTCGTGGGCTTCGGCTTGGCCATCCCGTGCACCCCTGGTGGCCCCGGAAACGAGACGTCCAAGTGGTGGTTTGCTAATATCCAGCGTGAAGGCAAGGCAAACTACGCTCCCAGCGGCTACAAGGTTTTCCGCAATATCAAGGACTACGGCGCTATCGGTGATGGAATCCACGATGACACAGACGCCATCAATTCCGCCATGGCCGATGGCACCCGCTGTCTCTGGCACTGCGACTCTCAGACCTCGACTCCCGCCCTCGTCTACTTCCCTCCCGGCAACTATTCCGTCAGCGGCCCCCTAGTCCCTCCCTACTACACTCACATGGTCGGTGACGTCCTCCACCCCCCTACTCTCAGGGCCGCCGCCAATTTCTCGGGCTTCTCGGTCATCGACGCGAACCCCTACGACAACTGGGGCAACAATGCCTGGACGAACCAGAACAACTTCTTCCGCCAGGTCAGGAACTTCGTTATTGACCTGACCGGTCTGGCCCCTAGCGCCGGTACTGGTATTCACTGGCAAGTCGCCCAGGCCACCAGCCTGCAGAACATCGTTTTCAATATGCGTACGGATGGGGGCGCCAGCAACGTGCAGCAGGGCGTATTTATCGAGAACGGCTCGGGAGGCTTCGTGACCGACCTCACATTCAACGGCGGCAAGATCGGTATGTTTATTGGCAGTCAGCAGTTCACCACGCGAAACCTGGAGTTCAATAACGTCGACACGGCCATCTACGTCAACTGGAACTGGGTGTGGACGTTCCACGGCATCAAGATCCAAAACTCCCGTGTCGGCATCAACGTTGCCAGCCGCGACCAGACCGGTATTCAGAACGTCGGCTCTACGGTACTCATAGACAGCGTCATTGCCAACACGCAGGTCGGCATCTCCACCGCCTATGTTCAATCTCCCCAGTGGACCAACGGCTCCCTCGTCCTCGATAATGTCGACATGTCGTCCACGCCCATTGCCATCCAAAACGACGTCACTAAGGCCACCGTTCTGGCTGGCAACACTCGCATCGCGTCCTGGGCTCAGGGAAACGCTTACGAAGGAATTGGYCTCAGTGAGGCGATCCAAGGGGCTATCCCTCAGATCCAGAGGCCTGCTTCGCTTGTTGATTCGCAAGGCCACTTCGTCACCCGTAGCAAGCCCCAGTACGATCACTACCCGGCCAGTGCCTTCCTTCGCGCCAAAGCCAATGGCTGTGCCGGAGATGGCACCACCGACGACACGGCTGCCGTCCAGGCTCTATTCAATAAGGCGACTGCCGACCAGATCGTCTACTTCGACCATGGCGCCTATGTCATCACCGACACTATCCAAGTCCCCCCGAATATTAAGATCGTCGGTGAGATCTGGCCTCTCATCCTGGCCGGCGGCAACTCCAACTTCAAGGACCAGAAGAACCCGAAGCCGATGCTCCGTGTGGGCCAGCCCGGCGATATTGGTAACGTTGAGATTATCGACCTGATGATTGAGACCAAGGGCCCCCAACCCGGTGCCATCCTTATGGAGTGGAACATCGCTGGAAACAAGCCCGGTGACGCCGGTCTCTGGGACGTCCACTTCCGTATCGGCGGTACCGTCGGCACCGAGCTCCAGTCCGACCGATGCGTTAAGACGCCCGATGTTAAGACGGAGCCGAACCCGGCGTGTGACGGCGCGTGGATGCTGACACACCTGACGAAGGAGTCTTCTGGCTACTTCGAGAACGTCTGGTGGTGGGTTGCGGACCACGAGCTCGATATTGAGGGCTGGCCGCAGATTAACATCTACAACGGCCGTGGCGTGCTGGTAGAGTCCACCAAGGGCGCTTGGTTCTGGGGCACCGCATCCGAGCACAACGTCCTGTACAACTACCAGTTTCACAGTGCCAAGAACGTCTTCCTCGGCCACATCCAGACCGAGACGGCTTATTACCAGGGCAACCCCGACGCCCTCGTCCCTTACACCGTCAACACCAAGTATAACGACCCCGACTTCGCCGAATTCTGCGCCAAGCACTCGATCCAGCAAGGCCGTTGCCCCCGTACCTGGGGCCTCAGGGCCGTCAACGCCACGGAAGTCTTCGTCTACGGCGCCGGCATGTACAGCTTCTTCGACAACTACAACCAGGAGTGCGTCGGCCTCAACAACTGCCAGGACCACATGACCAGCTTGGAGAACAGCAAGATACACTTCTTCGCCGTCAGCACCAAGGCTTCCGTCAGCATCATTACCGTGGACGGCGAAACGGCGGCGCTGGACAGCAAGAACCGCAACAACTTCTGTGGTTCGCTGGTCACGTTCCAGCTTGGAATGTGAGACCACGGGGCTCGGAGTGTACATCGGAATTATCTCTCGGGCAGTCGGTCTTCAGTGACTAACACGCGTACACACACACAAGTTTATTACGCCTGGTGGCTAGTAAGCCAATAAGGCACTATCTGCTTCGTATATGATCTCTTCCTTCGAACTGTCCGGTCTCAAGAGCCCATACTGTCTTCCTGCCATTCTTGCATTCTGATTTCCTTTCTTCGCTGCTGTCTCGTGGGTTTAGTTGTTAGCATGCATGCTTGAAGGCGATTCTCCAAGTGTCCAGAGACCTATTTACGGCGACTGAAGCGGTGCTTGCTGTTTGTGGCACGAGGGTGGGGTTAGTGGGTTAAGTGATGTGTTGGGCCCTGTTCTGGGATCACGTATTGTCCAGTCGGCCCGTGGCCTTTGCGAATCGAATCGTTGCGCGAACTGCTCTCATGTCTGGCTTCCAGTCTGGTCCATCTGATGCCGTTTTGCTGCCAAGGTAGAAAGACACGTTGTCGCTTTGGGTGTCGATGCAGTGGAGAATCCCGGTTCGCTGTGTCGTCCATTGCGTGCATCGGAGGAGGAAATGCTCAACCGTCTCTACTGCCTGGCCGCACGCGCATTGATCCGAGGCCGTCGCATTGATCCGAAAGAGAGACTCATTGAGTCGCGACATGCCTGTTCTCATTTGCGCCAGAGTGCTCGCCTCATTCCAGGTAAGGTTGTCGTATAGTTCCCGCGTTTGCTTGCCCGGCAGGGCCGTGTCAATCCTCTTGGAGCGTTTCCCGACGTTGTCCGGCAGGCGCCTCTCGGGGCGTAGCCTCGCTCTTGCGGTCCCGAGGACCGTGGACCGCATCTTTGGGAATTGCTCCGCGGGCGTTGCATCCTGTCGACTTGCGTTCCTTGCTTCTTGTTGGGCCGATTTCTGTAGTTCGTCCTCGTGCTTTTTGGCCAGCCAGATGGCAGAGACAGTATTCCTTTCTCGTCGCAGTCGTTGGGTCGCCTCGTAGATACATCGCACATATTCCTGACCCGATTGCTGGCGGGGGTTCCGGAGTGTCAATACTGCCGCCTTGTTGCTTGTCGAGAGTAGGATTTTGCGGTGTCGCGGTTCCGACAGAAACCTCAGTGCGTATGCCGCGGCTGCCAGCTCTCCAGAGAATGGGTTTTGTCCGGCTCTCGTGCCGAGAGTGAACGAGAACTTCTCCAGTCTCGGGCCTCCCTGTGCGAGCGTGAGTATCTCGATTACGCCGCCCACCCCAACCAGGTCGCTTGGTGCGGAGCTGCTCACGGCGATCCGCACAGCTCCGTCTAGGCTGGCCTCTGACCAGCTTTCCAAGTCGCTGTCATCGGTGGTGGTCTCTATGCGACTCGTCCAGGGCGCCAACGTGACCGGATTGATGGTTTCCAGGTCCTCCGTCGGCACCTCCTTGAGTGCCGTGGCTAGCTCGTGAAACGGCGAGCGGTGAAATCGTCGGAATTTGCGCATCCGCTTGCCATGGCTGCATCATACGAAAATTTAAGCTCAGCATTCCAAAGTCTCAACCTGGCCGATGGTACGCCAGACAGACTACGGCGCAAGGCTGAGCTAGATTCGTTCTTGGATACTCTTGAACCCTGGGAGCTGTGGCACGTGCGCGCCTTATCCAAGAGTATGCTGGGATTTGCAGATCTTCCAACCCTCCCCGACGAAGTCATTGCCTTGATCACGCAACATCTCGATCATTACGACATCGCCGCCTGTGTTCGGGTGTGCAAGAGCTGGTCGTCTGCTTTCAAAAGACCCGGTGTCATCAGATACCTCCTTTCTCAGAGCTTCCCAGGGCTACTTCAGATTGCAGGCAATGCAAATGACAGCCCGGAAACGGAATCACCAGCGTTCTATCAGCGTATGACCAGAGAACGAGCCTTGCGCCAGAAGGGAGAGTTCTACGCGACGCTTGCGGAGGTGTTCTTCCAAGAGTACCCGGACGGGAGCTGCTTCAAGATGGATCCCAGCAGCGATACATTTACCGATTCGGACTTCAGGCCGGAAGGCCTCGTGGGTACTGCGCGGCGTTCGAGAGTCATGTACAGTCACGGAAGGGTAGTTTGGGAGCTGTGTGACAACTGCACGATCATCGACAACATTGACACACTCAAGAGACGTCTGATCGTGTGGCCAAAAGACATGTCGATGGTCCTCCAGGGTCTAAGCAACGATCTTGTTGTTCTGAGTAATTCAGACGATGAACAAGCCCTGTGAGTCTCCATGCTTTATCTAGCCGAGACAAGGCGTTGACCCAATCAAGCTCGATCTACCATCTTGAGAGGCGAGAATCTAGGTCCTTGAAGTTTCCTGGGATACCCTCAACGATTCTCGTCAATGGAACAACACTTCATGTTATTGTTGGAATACCGCATCGAACAGAGGAACAAGGCCAGCCGAGTTGGGCGGCACTCAATAAAGTCTCGGGGGAATCCGTGATGATGCAAGAAACGGCTTATCTTTGGAGCTGGGGAGATTCTAATCAAGACCTAAAGCCACTGGAGGCCATAATGCCCGAGATGGAGAACTTGAGTCCCCCTGACTGGAGCCGTGATTTCTCCAAGCTCGGGATTATTTACCACCCAACAACTTCTAGTATATACTTCCTAGTCTGCCTGAAGACGGGTTCTAGTAAGCCATGAAAATCCGCGAGAACCTTGCGTTTTACTGACATAAATCAGAAGCCAGCGGCGCGACGGAGACATTTGAGAGTCCGCTTTCGCTGGGGATCACAGCCCGCAAATACGTCGATGGCAAGCCAACCGAGACCTTCCGGACGGAATATGAGCTGGAGATCATACCCATCAACACTGATTACCCATTCTTCCATCTCCACTTCGTCCCAATGAACGGCCAGGGTCACTACAGTCTTATCAGTTTCCATCATACTTCACGTAATGAAGAATTAGGGGGGCTCGACATGAGAGCGTCCGTCGTCTCTTTTGACACTGTCAACGAGCGCTTTTCTCTCCACGAGTGGCCGGGAGGCCGGCACCGCTCTTTGAAAGACCTATGGTTCGACTGGGAGAGCACGTTTGGCGCAGAAAAACCGTTCTTATGGGATGGAATGATCTATTACCATCTCGGCGGCTCGTGGGTGCGGCTTGCTCATATGGAGGACGAAACCACACGACTTAAGCGGCCTGGAGCCATCCAGTGCCTCCCACTTGATGGCTGCTGGGTAAATGAAAACCAACGTCCCGGCAACATGTTTGGAGACGAAAGGTTCCTTGTGCTAGCTGCAGCGGGTGGCTACACTGTCTTCTCTTTCGACGAGACGCTGGACATCTCGGGCAAGGGCTGGAAGCCTTGGGAGAGTGTGAAGGAGGAAATTCTGAAGGTGCAAGAGACGATTGAGTATTACTTTTCATGCCTTAAATATGAGGACAAAGCACGTCAATATAACTACTAAAGCTCTTATCAGGCAAGACAAAGCGCTGTTTCGAGAAAAGTTGCAGCCATAAATTAGTAAATTTAGAGAACTTGAACAGGTGATTATCAATCTGGGTACACTGAGCCGAAATGCCACGAAACCAAATCAGGCGTGCCATTGACCATCTCCAATCGTCCTTTGCCGCCTTAACCACCTTGCCCCTGCGATCCGTGAAGAAGTACGACCGTGGATGGAATGTCTTCATGTATAGTCTGACCACCGTTGGCATCGGTCGTGCCTCTGGCTCTTCCCTTGCCATCGTCTAGCTCTTCGTCATTGCCATTGCCGTCTGATTCCTGAATCTGTGTGGTATGATACGGAGTACCGGAAATTCCTGTACGTGGCTCAAAATCCATTTGCTCATCTTCGATTGTGCAAAGAAGTTGAATCATAGCTTCCTCCTAAAAGCAGCGAAAAGGAGGAAGAATTTCTCATCTTGTTTTGTCGAGTTTGGTTTGGGGGCCCCTTGCGAGTGCTGTTCCTTTCGCAAGACATGCCCGGAATTGGGGTCAACCTCCAAGCGACATGGCTGTCAAGAATCTCGGAACAGTACTGAATGGGCAGCACATGATTCACGTCCGTGCCGTCCGGAACTCCTGTGCATGGTGCGTCATCGGAGATGGTGGGATACCGCCCAGGATGGTGAGGCCGCGATGCGCTTCGACGCGTTGGCTCTGGTTGATCGAAGAAGAAGACTGGCGGAAGGATATGGACGAGAATCCTCCCAACCACAGAGTGCACCATGACCATTAGGACTTTCTGGCGTGAGGAAATAAAATCCAAGATTAAGCGGATGCGACATGCGTGCCCTGCCCAAAACAGCCTCCGACGACACAGCGCACGCCTAGGCGCTGCTGCCCGGAATTCACCCGGTGCCCGCCATGAGCTCCAAGCGATCGCTCACTCCGAATCCAACGATGACTCGTCTTCGGAAGACGGTAGCGACAGCGACCAGAGCTACACGGCGAGGTCACCCGACAGTGCGGGAGAAGGGGAGGACGGCAGTCTGGACGAAGATGACACGCCGGCACCGAAACGTCGTCGTAAATTAGCCTCCCCACAGGCGACCGCGCGACGCCGAACCCCGCGACAGCACCCCTCCCAGCTGTCAGCGGCCAGTGCAGGCCGCCGTGGCGCCGCAGGCGCCCGGACTCGTGGCATCGCCAGCCCGTCACCCTCCTCACGTCATTCATCCGACCGAGGCTCTGTTGTGGAAGAACCTATCGCCAGGTTTGAGGAGTGGCCATTGCAGCATGCCGTCCTGAAGCGTATACTAGAGAACGGGGCGGCGACATTTCAGCTCGAGTTTGCGTGGGACCCACGTACAGACCATCGACGGGAACCAATCCAGCCGCGGCCCACGCCGGCGAACCCAGCCGCAGTTTCAGCGTTCGCTTCAATAACAGGGTCAGGAAGTGTTTCCCCTTCAGCTTCACGATCAAAGCCGTACAAAATCGCTGCGGGGTTCACGCCAGCCAAGAACAGCGCTTTCTGGCTGGATTTCCCAGGCGTCGGAGTGTCCAGCATGGCAGCCGTCGTGCGATTGGGCGCAACAGTCGTGCGCCGGTAGTCACCGACCTTCCAGACTAAACCGGCTTTAGAGAAGAAGGGTCCGATGAGTGCAGTCTGAAGAGATGGTGGGGTTCCATTCGAGGAATTTAGCACGCGTAATGCCGTATCGCGCGGGGAGCTAGACTTGACAGTGCGCCAGCCGTCACAGTTGTCTGGCTGGCCTGGATGAACTGGACCGCCAGGACCCGACCCTCTGCTTGTGCGGAGTCTCGAGTGTCCCGCGATCACGATTCCCTCTCTAACTGCATTCAACCACCCCGCCCCCTTTATGGAGAGAACGCGAACTTCGAGGGGTAGTTAAATGGCTCTTCATTGGTCCGTCGAGGACAGGTCTTTGATCAGTGTCCACAGGTGGCGCCAAGTGCGACACTCACACTCACAATTTGCCCATGCGGTCCCATTTTACCGCCGTTCATTCATATAGTCCAAGCTCTCGGATTTGTTGCGAGAGGTCCAAGTAGAAACACTGGAAATAGGGGTGCTTCTTCAGAAGTTGGCAAACTTCGTATGCAATGAGCTACCACGCACGGTCACAGTTGAATTCCATGGCACAGTCTCCTTAGCAGGTGCGCTCTTCGGCACCCTCCTCTCCTTCCAGTCGATGGGGTTGTATGTGACTGTACGACAACTGGACCTTCCCCAGTCACACGCGTCGTTATTCGAACGACATCTCAAGGCCTACAGCTTCTCTTGCAGTTATAGTCTAGTAACGGTAGCTCTAGAAGCCACTAGATTGGAAGCATGGCATTGCGATGCAGTGCCGTCGTCTCGTTGAGAGCCATTCTGGCGACCTGCTCATGAGCGTCTTCTCACACACCCTACTAGCACCACGCTATGATGAAGACAAAGCAGAGATGAGTGACTATGAAGAAAAAGAGTGCCGCGACCGATGTCGCTGGAGAAGCCCTACAGGTTAAGCACCTCCATCGAAAGCCGTAGAATAATCAGTCGTCCGGAGAAACAACCAAGCACTATAAGTGATCCAGTGGCAGCCGTTGCCAGCGGTCTATACTCGGAGGGCAGCCGGAGCAGCCTCCGCGTATCCTTTACAATCCACACTGCATCAGAACTTATTCCACAACCATGGCAGTTAGGCAGTGTTTGGAAGGCCTTTGGTGGTTCGGCATCCGAAGCTGAAGGATACAGTGCCAGTATGCCGACTTCCGTAAAGAGGTTGGAATTTGTTTGTGGATCGATTTTGTTTTGACGCGCTGGCGCGGTGACCTCGAGCGTCTGTACGCACGTGCCCGTGGCCGCGTCCCATATCTTGACGGTCTTGTCCTCGGACCCCGATGCGAGCCACGGCCCGTCCGCCGCGAAGTCCACCGAGTTGACCATATCGTCGTGGCCCTCGAGCGTCTGTACACATGTGCCCGTGGCCGCGTCCCAGACCTTGACGGTGTGATCGTCGGACCCCGATGCGAGCCGTGTGCCGTCCGCCGCGAAGGCTACCGACGAGACCAATCCGCCGTGGCCCTCGAGCGTCTGCACGCACGCGTTCCAATCCAGCTGTATTAGCGATGGCGACATAACCCAGCTTGGCACATCGTGCTTGAAGAGGTTTCTCACTAGGCTCCGGGTAGGAGTGAAGACGAGAGCCGATGCGTACAGTTGAAGTGGAGCAATCTGTATCGATCCTTTATGGGATAAAACAAATCGACGAGCGTCCTGTACCAGGTCGGCCAACTGCTGCGCCTCTGCCGCTGCCTGATGCAAGCGTTAGTCAATTCCGCGGACGAAATATGACGCGACTCACCACCAGCGCCTGAAGCTTTTGTACGGCTAGTACCGCTTGCGACATGTTGCGCTGGAGGCTCATAGCCTCCAGCCAATAAAGATACTTCCGCTGGAGGAAGATATGAACGAGGCCGCCGTCCTGGAGGTGCTCCAGTGTGAGCTTCTCTGCGGGATCTGCGTCCCGGAGATAATCGACCCAGTGCAGACACGAGTACCGTGCAGGGGCCAACGGGTCGGGGTCCAGCTGGGGGACGTCGTCGATAGAGAATCCCGGGTCGACCAGACTATAGATGTCACGGCGGAGTGTTCGCGACAATACCTCGATAGATTTTGAGAAAATGACGCGATGCTGGTGCGCGATCCCGCATGGTATGATCTGGCTGGATGCTTTGTCTAGCAAGAATTCCTTTGCCGATTGATGCACAAAGTAGAGGATGCCCTCCCGGAGTGTCAGAAAAGAGCCGCATGATGCGATGATTTCTTTCAATGACTCGAGGTCATCGCCAAAGGAAGCCAGTGAATTGACGAGAGATATCAGCTCTTGCAATGTCACGGGGCGGTAGGCGACCGAGATGACGGCCAGGATCTGTTTGCACAGGTCTGCATCGTTCGAATCGCGAATGTGCTCCATCATCCGCTGGTACAGGGAATCGAGACCGGGAGGGAAATTCTTCAGGGCATTGAGTGTATGCCACTTGCGGGTCTTCGGGTTCGCAAGTTCTTGATAGACCAAAGCGACCCAGAGGAAGGTGTTGTTCGAGTTGTCGGTGAAGTGCAGATGGACAGCGTCCCGGGTTGCGTCGTCGTAGCCCTTCAGCTGTGCCAGCTCGCCCACCTTCTGTCGGATGTAGACACGGACAGCGTCGGAGATCGAGTCCTCGTTCAGCTCGAGTCGGAGCGTGAGCTGGGCGGTGGCAGCCAGCTTCTCCTCGATATCCGGCCAGTTGCGGCTCGATATGATCCACTTGGCGCGAGAGGAGGCGGACACGCGGATGACGAAGTCGAGAAGCTGTGGTCGACCGGCACCGCACTCGTCAAGGGCATCGATGATGAGGACTGCGGCCTCTACGATGGGATCGCTGAGTATAGTGGTGAGAATCCTGGACATGACTTCCCAGGCGTTCGGCCCCTCGAACCGCTGCCTCCCGCCTCCATCGTACTCTTTCCGAACGTGCGAGATCAGCGGCGGGTGCTGGTGGACGAGCGTGTAGATCAGACCACGCATCACTGCCGTGGCGGTATTCAGTCTCTGCTCGGTTGCCTGGCAAAAGAAGTAGGCGAGGGGGTTGTCAGAGTCCTTCTCCAGCTCGTCGATGATGCCACAGAGGAGCATCGTCTTGCCCTTGCCGGGGTCGCCCCTGATCCAGAACAGCCCGCGGGGATCTGTCCGCCACTGAGAAACTTCTCGTAGGCGTCAACGATCTTGGGTTCGTCCGCCTTCAGCTCATCATACGCCTGGGTCCAGAGCCGCGCCTGGAGGCCTGCTGAGGTGGGCTGGGCAGCGACAGCGGGCTGTGGCGGGTTTGCTGGCGAGGGGAGGCGATGAGGGGAGGTCGGCCGTGGGCTCCGGCTGAATATCCGCCGCAAACGAGACCCCATCATGCTCGCTGATCACGGCGACTCGAGCACAAAGGTGCACCCGGGGACGGCTCAGGATGACTTCGGCGACGCGAGAGTGGTCCTAAACAGGGACACACGACGAGGCAAGTCGGTGACGGACATATGTGGCGTTTGAGGGATGCGCATGAATCTGACCGCCGAGTGGCCCTCCGAAGCCAAGTGGGTGGCCAACTTAGGCAATGATCGCTTGCCGGCTGTAGCCGCTGATAAGATAGCAGCCACACCCTTGCAGGGATACACTCAACTCGACTCAGTGGGAGCCTCGCTGCTGCCTTGGAGCCTTTCACCAACCGGCGCCCACCTTCCACCTAGAACTCTCGTATCCTTCTTCTCTCTCCGCATGGTCAAAGAAACTCCGACATTCAACAGTTAAGTAAAATGAATAACTACCGATACTCCCCACTCACATGCGCTCGCCAAATCCGCCTCCTGAAGCTCTGTTCCGGGGCGGAGGGGGATGAGTTGTCCGGTGAGCTGGTACACGCCTCCCTCGACGAAACGCCATCCTTCACCGCGCTGTCCTACGTATGGGGCACATCGCAGTCCCGAAAAGCAATTTTCTGCTCGGGCCTCAAAATCGAGATCGGCCCCAACCTGCACAGCGCCATGCAGCATCTCCGACAGCCCGACCGTGAGACCCTCCTCTGGGCGGATGCGCTCTGCATCAACCAAGCGGATATCCCGGAGCGCAGCCAGCAGGTTAGGATGATGGGCGGCATCTACGCCGCGGCATGTTCTACAGCCATCTGGCTTGGCGAGGAGTCGGACGAGGTCAAGATGGCCTTTGGCTGGTTGCGCCGGTTCGCCATGACTTGGGACACGTTGGAGTCTGATCCGCCCGCATCGAAATACGACCCAGATTTTATCACCATGGATCGAGCTGAGAGGACGTTGCAGGCGGCGTTCGGCAGGAACCGGGCAGCTGCCTTTCGACATATTTGGGCTCTGCTCAACCGTCCGTGGTTTACACGGAAGTGGATCATTCAAGAGCTGGTCAAGTCACAAACGCCACTGATGGTGGCGGGTAGAATATCTCTCCCGTGGGCGCTATTGGCTGGCTGGATGAACTTCGTCGAGTGGTGTCCAAACCTGAAGGAGGTTTTTATGCGATTTTGCCCCCGGCCTCTGGAGGCGGGTACGAAGTTGTTGGGAGTGGGTATGCTGCGGGCTACACTTCTCTCGCGGATTGCGGTCCCAGAGAAGCAACTCTTACTGTTTCTCATCGTGAAGACGCTGGAATTCAGATGTGGCGACCCCCGCGATCACGTCTTTTCAATGGTGGGGATCGCAACCGATGCAGACCGCTTCGATCTTATCGACTACGGAAGCTCGACGGAGAAGGTTTGCCGGCAGCTCGCGCATGCTTGCGTCTCCGACAGCATGAACCTCAAGTTGCTGTGGTCTCTTGTCTACCTTACACCGTTGAAGCGCCGGGTGCGGTCCTGGGTGCCCAACCTCGAAAGCGTGCTGGCGGGCAGGGACGGGGGCGTCTTGGCTACCCAGTTCACGGTACAGCAGTACAGAGACTACAACGCATCTGGAGACACGGTCCTGCAAACTCATTTGGACTATAACGAGAATATGCTGAGGATCCGGGGTCGCATCGTCGACAGGCTTCAACTTCTGGGGTCGGACAATCGAAGCCTTGGCGACGCTCGTATCGTCAACACTGTGGTGAACACGAATGCCCATTTCTGTCCGGAGAATTTCCGACGGATGCTGAGACAGAGGTGTCAATGGTTAGAAGAATGCCTGGCCATTGCAAAGACCACGAACGCCGCCAATGATGAGGAAGCTTTCCAAAGCGCACTGCTGGGCGACTTCCTGATCAACGCAGAGGTACACCAGAGTTTGGCAGTAGCCAGGAGCGAGTTTTCTGCTCAGATACGTCTCCATAAAGCCATGGCATACGAAAACGACCATGGCAAATGGTTATCTGCCATGATGGAAAGCATGAGCCTCAAATCAAACCATCTCCTGGAAAGCATGATAATGGAAAAGCTGCACCGGCGGTTTGGCCGTACGAAGAACGGGAGAATAGGCTGGCTACCACCGATCGCAGAGGAGGGAGACTTCATCTGTGTCTTTGACGGTATGGAACTCCCGTATGCCATCCGTCCAGCGGCAGACGGCCGATATCTCCTAGTCGGCGAATGCATCATCCTGGGACTCATGATGGGCGAGGCAGAGGAGTTGTCTCGTGCCGTGTCGGAAATAATCGCTCTTGAATAACCCGGATCTTTCGTCTAAACGCATTCCTCACTGCTCAATCACAGCATCTATAGCCTCAGCCCGCTACTTTGGCCCGACTTCAGTAAACAGTCGCGAGGCAGCTCTCTCTCAAAGTCGTCGCATCTGCCTAGGTCAAAGATTTGTGGTTGACGCGCCATCTCTGCAAACTTTGAAAAAGCCGAGGGCGTTGCGCTGGACGAGTTGATGGACCTGACTCTCTGTCAAGGTCAGAACGAAGGAGATGTCCTTTTAGGCATCAGTGCGAGGCGAAGCCCAATGGTTTGCCTCAGATGTGGCTCATGCGGCGTTGCATGTGGCGGGTCGCTTTCGAGAAGAGGCCACCTGGAACACTCTGCCGTTGATACGGAAATAGATGTGACGCCATTCGGGTGGCACTGCAAGGACGTGCAACGACCCAAAAGCCAGGAACCGGGTGCATGGTGGCACGGGTCAGAAGCTGGGATGCTGTGTGGCCAGAATATCCTTTGGTGGAAGCCCAGAGCAGATTTGGCGCCAGGTGGCGGGCGATGAAATTCGCTGAGAAACCGACACGAAACATTCACGCCAGGACCCAGGACCCGGGCCGCGCGAAGCGGGTTCGTTCTAGTAGCTTGGCTCTGCTTGTCGGTGTTTCCTGAGCACTCGCGTAGATGTCCATCGCCAAACTCGACGCCCCCTGGCCTCGCCTGAGATTAAGCCTACCTTTGATGTGATCGGAGCGCACAGTTTTCTCGAGAGTCTCGAACAGACACAGGAACTGCATGTAGGCAAGTCTCGGGAGAATACCTGTGATGTCTCCACTGCCAATTACGCCGTCTATTTCTCGAAAGGCGGTTTCGAAGCCGGGGTCCGCGCTTGTGGTGCCCGGAGGTACCCTGGTATTCCTGAGCATGGAGATCCAGCACGTTAAAGCCATCTCACAGTGATTCGCAAAGAAGGCCAGCTCGTCGGGCCTGATGAGGCGGGAACAGATGCCGTCGACAACAGCGGCGTTTCCCGCTTTCACCCCCCGAGGACGGAGCCATCTGCCCATCCGCTGTTGGCTGGATGCTGCAGTCGGCCGATGCAGCCGCCTTTGTTTCTTTGCACCCGTCTTGCTCTTGGGCGTTATTTGCGACGCGTCTTTCTCTTTTGCGGGCGGCAATAAATTACCGCTGGCTCCACCCTTTGTATCCATTGGGGTTGTCTTTGATGGATATTGGGAAGCAGAGGATGGGTGCCGAAGCTGCACAGGCGTGATTTATACGCCAAACGCTTCGATGCTCCCGAAGCTGGCCCGAACCCGGGAGAGGGCTTACCAGGCTTGAGCCGGCTGCCTGGCTGAGGGCTAGGCCTCTGCAGGAATCGGCATTCCGCACTCCTGCGTGGGCGCTATGGGCCTGTGCAAGTCTCGTCCCCACAGCAGCTGCTGGTCCCCGTTTCGACCCAAAACTCTGCCTGGAACAAGTCCTGATCCTGGACTCTGGCTGCCTTCGTCCAGGCCACAATCGTCCAGGCTGAATCGCCAGCATTCAGCAATGGCTGATTCTGATGGCGTCCCGCTATATTGGTGGTAGAATGGCCCTCCTCCTCACTGTCCGTCCGCACGCCGACACGGATACCGTTAATCTGACCGGAAGCTACCACCATCATGTCGCGTCGCCATATGCGAAGGTATGTCGCTGCTGCTGGTCAGCCTCGCTCTCTGACAGCCTGGGCTCTGCTCAAGCTCCAAGGCAACCGCATACCGCTGGTTGACAATGTCGACCCAACTCGGCTTCGCACGGAATGCGACAGGCATCGTGCAGGACCCCGAGGCCGCGACAGGTTGCGAGCCTCCCGCATGTTGCGCCAGCCTATCACGACGTCCACTTCGCGCCAACCGCGCTCTTGGCCTGGACACCTTGAGACACCCAGCCTGAACCGGAGCTCTCCTCTCTCATGAAACTGCACACGCCATCAGGTCGCAGCCGTCTTTGGTGACTGTCGGCTCAGATGGATGTCCCTTCGCAGCAATCGCCAACCATCATCTGCGCTGAGAATATCGCCCTTCTGCAATTCCTGCACAATGTCCCAGCCCAGCCATCGACCAGGAATCTTCACGCAGCTGCGGACGACGATGGTCAGCGGGCCCTTTCACTCAAACAGGAGCGGCAACTCACCGGTGTCCTGGCGGTACTCTCCTCCATCCGTGAGGACGTCAACCTGGTTACTGCCGTTGCCGCCCGAGAGGTGCCCACGCCCGAAGGGCGGCATCAAACCTCACTCGAGGTGTTAGTGGCAGTCAACAAGTCGGAAGCATCAGACGGAGACGGCTACCTCGGCTCAGTGTGTGATGGCTTCGGTCGCATCTTCAACACCCTCTCCCGAGCTACCAGAGGTAGGTCAGGCTCCAAGACAGCAACTCCTACTCACCGCCAGCAGTACACGATAGCCACCTCGAGTATCAAGTCTTCATCGACATTGTGTCTATCTGCCGGGAGCGCATCCTCTCGCGCCTTCGGTTTGGCAAACACAAACGGGGGAAGACGAAAACCCCCTTCCGAAAGGGTGCTGCGGGACATGTGCGACGCTGTCGCCTCGACTAGGCATAAAGACGCACGAGTCTTTCTCGAGGGAACACGGAGACTCATTGCGGCCCTTAATCGATTTGAGAAACACCAGACGGATGCAGAGCTCCCAGCGCTGGTCGAGGAGACGGACACCTGGACTCAGATGGGAGACTTGACGAGCCTCTTCCGCAGGGTTCCATCTTCAGCTTTGAGCGGGGCCTCCTGCGAAGATTATCGAAGAATCCTCAGCAAGATCGGCCAGTATCGGACCGCCGCTCGCCGCCTATACCACCTTGCCAGGAACGTCAGCGCCTTGCGTAGTGCCACGATCAGGCCCATCCGTCTCGGGCCCGACGCATTCATCCGTCCTGACACCACAGGATTTACTCCGTCCCTCGCCGAAACACTCAGCAGGGTATCGGCCCAGAAGACCAAAAAAGGTCTGGTGACAACGCTTTCTAATGTCATGAGGAAGCACCCTCTCTCGGCAGATGACGAGTTCGCCAGGAACACACGGCGGATCCTCGCACAATCCAAACTGCATGCCGAGGTCCAAATCCTCGTATATTTGAAGAGCCTTCCTCCCCAGGACACCCTTGCCACCAGGGTTGTCCAGTCCAACAAGAAGGCGTACTTCCTTTGTGACGAGGTGCTCGCGCTTAATGGGCTTCCCGGGGTTCCGAAGAGCCATGGACGCCTTTATTCTGGATGGATGCTGCCGCCGCTCCCGGGTCTGAAGCAACTCCAGCTGCAGCTGAATGAATCGCTCCAGCACCTCGCGAATCAAAGTATTGCGATGGCGTTGAAGAAGGGACAAAAGATTGACCTGGTCTACCCTGTCGAGAGTACTGCTTTGACGGTATTCACAGGGACTGAGGAGAGCGATGTGGTCTCGGCTCCCCCTAGCATTGGGATCTTGAGTGCCGTCACAACTACCTCTAAGCCGGAGGCGTTGGGACATGACGAAGGGTTCAAAATGCTGGAGGGCCCTGGGGACGATAACGCCGAAGACTTATCATCGGTTCTTTCTGAGGCAGACGCGGCTGAGTTGTTGACGATGCCGAGTGTCGACATCACGCCAGACCCAGGCGGAACGAACGGCAACCCGGACAATCAGCCATCCTTTTCTATCTTTCCGGGGGAGACATCTGCCTGGCATATCCCCACACCAAGGCGATCTCGACCAACATCCCTGGCGCCAATACAAGCAATCCTGGTGCCGGCAGGCGCTAGGTGAAGTTCGTCTGCGTGAGTGGCTTGGTATCGTCGACTGAAGCCCGAGGCTGACGCACATAAAGCTGCATGCAGCCCAGCTCTGCATGTCCCCCCTGCTTGATCGGACATGCCGGACTCTCCTCTCCACGTCAGCCATGCAGGACAGTCGTTCCATTCTGGGCTCCTTTGTCGCTGTGAGTTAAAAGCCGACCGCCCGTCTCAAGATTGCTGACCGTCACAGCTCAGTGAGAATCGAGGCAACCGTGCCGATGACCCGTGTGATGGCGCTCGTCAGTCGACCCCTATCTCTGAAGACTGGGTTGAGATACCTTTCTCCGATGATCAGTTCGCGGCCCACGGCACCTCCAAATGCAAAAGTCTCCCTGATACGGAACCATTCGACTTCAACCCCCCATGTCCTGATCTCGACGCATCGACTCCGTCCAACTCCCGTCCGTCGATACGTGGGTTCAAGGGAGATGCCGGAAGAGACATATCAGAGTGGGTTAAGAACTCCCCTCCTTCGCTCGCCTGGACCACAACACAAAATCCCGACCTCAATTCCCCATCACCGGCGTTGCATAGGCTCTCGATCCCCACGGATACCGTGAAATCGGCCGCAACGGTGGACGAAATCTGCCTTCCGTATGATCGACCGTATCTCCACGGCCATGCTCTCGAGCATTTCTGCTGCTTGAAAATCAACGGGCGTATCATAATCTCCAAGGTGCCCTTTGCAGATATTGAGACACCCATCGACGCGCTGATCTCCGTTGGGTTCTGGTCGGTGAGGATGAGCAGCGACAGTGCAGGCGCATGGCAAATCTCTGCGGTGAAGCCAGCCATGCCGATCCCTACATCCCTGGAACTGGAGCATCATGACCTGACGAAGGCGTGGATGATTGCAGAAGAGCGTTTTCTCAGTCACGCTCTTCAAGACATTCAGAGCGACGCCGCCCGCTTACCGGAGGTCCGTGGCATTCTCTGCAACTCCCCAGGCCTCCGAATCCGTTTTGAAGTCAAACTCTTTCAAATGAGACGGCAGGTTAGTTCTGGAGACCAAGCGTGAGGCTTGTTACTGACTCCTCTAGTATGCTGGAGTACATGTCGAAGCGATGTTCCGCCGGTATCTCAGACGACTCGCTGCCGGGGTTGCAGGCCCCGAGGCTCCGCCCGAGTTCACATGGCTCCTCGAAGGAGACCATCCGCCGCTCGAATGTCTGGAGGCGCTTGAACAGGTCGCCTTTGTCGGTCTTCTTCTTGAATGCGCCAGCGGTAAGGAAAATGACCCGCTGGGCCGTGATCTCACAGACGAGCATTTCTCCCCCGAGGATGTTGAAAAGTGTCGGAACTTTTGCAAGGGCATCAATGGAGAATATGACTTACGCAGCGTGGCTATCGACCCAAGTCACGCGCGGAGGACTCTATGTGTCTGGAACGAGGATTTTTGCAATGGAATATGGGCAACAGTCCCCCTAACAGAGGGAGCCGAGGTAGCGACAGGGTCACTCCTCGACGGCTATCGGGTGGTCCGACTCTGCGAGCCAATTTTTGGCTGGCTCTCCGAGTTGATGGGTGACGCCAAGCGAGAAGAGTGTTGGATTGAGTTTGACAAAGGATTGGGTGCCCTTGTATTTTAGTAGTTTACATGTGTAATATCACCGACAAGAAGATCAAAGTCGACGGACGGTCCGTGTAAGCGTGCCCCATCATGCCTACCCATTGCCTTCAGTCTCCAGCGCGCATTGGGTGCGCCGACGCTAACCGTCGGCGGCTTATTGCAAACGAACCAAGCCCCCTTTCATCATCATCGTCATTGTGTCCCCAACAAAACGGGGACGCAATCGCCGTTGCTTTGCGTTTTCAGGCCCACACTGACGCCACCAATAACTGTCCCGATCTGACGTCTCGCCGTCCGGTGGAGGACCCTGACTGCTGGCCGACATGGGCCAACGTCGTAAATAGACTCAAAAGGGTTCTCGACAATGCGAAGCCAGGCGATCCAGTCTACCTTCACTACGCAGGACACGGCACGCGACTTCCTCAATCGGCGAAGTCTGCTCACTCGGCAGGCAACCTGGCTCTTGTCCTATTCGACGAGACCGGACCTAGTATGCGCTACTTCCACGGCCAATTGCTGGCAAGCTGTCTCCGGCGGATGGTGCAGCGAGATAGCGAAGCTCTACGAGCTGTGCCCAAGGGTGGATTCGGCGAGAGCCTGAGCCGAAGTCTCCTCGCCGCATCAACGATAAAGACAGACAATCCGGACGATCCTTCGACGCGGGAACAGGCCGTGCTGGAAGAGGATATGCTGCCTTGCGCTCCATTCCAATCGTATTACTGAAGGTTGACCTGGGCATGCCGCCAGCCCAATTCTTTGACCATGTCACCTTCTATGGTGAGATAGGAGATAGATATCACGTGATTATACTCGTGACTGAGCCCCTGAAAGGGGATCCCCAGCTCCCCAGAGCTGGGGTGGAGGTTTGACTCCTAGAATACATCTATTCCTTTGTGCCTTGATCCCCCAAGCCTGTCACATCTTCTCATATTCTAACCAGCTGGTACGCTGGGCCGCCTGCATCATCTGCGCCATGTCGCCTTCATGAGCACCATCTGAGTCACCGCCAGCATAACCCCCCGCGCAACGTTCGAAGAATGTTGCAGCCGAGTAAACGAATGCCGTGTTGGTTAACTGGATGATGTCCGTATTTAAATTGCTAAGAGCATCATGAATATCGCCAGAGTCGTTCTCGAATAGCGCCTCGAACTATCATCGCCTCCCTCGTACAGCCTGCGAAATATAGCGCTCAATAGCCTATACACTCGACAGCTTTCTAAATCAGGCTCGCAAAAATTATCCTTACTACTAACAGAAGTAGTAGTTAGGAGGCTAGTCAATTGATGTAACCGCTTCATCAAGACATCATTGATGTGCTGGAGCTTAGGTATATTTGAGGTTCTAGGATGATCGATATAATTTGAAGCATGCAATCTTGCGTCTCGGTCAACCTTATCCTCTGAAGTATATACTTGGCCAGCTAGAGACTGTGTATAGTACGTCTGTCAACATGTGTTCTTGACGGCAGACGTTCCGTGTTATTCTCATCAGACATGAATTCTATTCATATCAATAACCCGTCACTACCTCCCCTTTAGAAGTGCTCCCCAAGCAGGGTGCAGTTCGTTGGGGGGGCATTTCCCAATCGACCCCGACCGAGGCCTTGGTCTATGTCCGCAGGGGACTCGATGATGATACCAGGGTAGCGCGGGGCGATGTACTCCCTCTTACTATAGGCGGGGGCGCCGGTCGCGGGGTTGACGCGTTGCGTTTCCGCCCAGCGGCGTCCGCACCTCTTGCCGGTACTGTCGAGCATTCTGTCGCCCCAGTCCTGCTTGTCGTCGGCAGCGTGGGCCATACGCCAGATCTGCTGGTTGATCTGCCAGTACTGGGGCAAGGTCTGGAGGTGCCCGTTGGTCACGCGGTCGTAGATGACCAGGCCGGCGTACTGGGCGAAGTTCTGGGTCTGGGTCAGCAGCTGAGGGTAGAAACCAGGCAACGACATGGTCGGAGACGTACCTCGACGTGGTTAGTCCGGGCGTAGTTGTCAGCAACGTGAGAATCGCGGTTGAAAGCGTCTTGCCAGTGAGCATCACCAGACCTCATCCTGATCCCCCACTTCACATTGGTGTTAGCTATTCGTCTTCCAGGTCAGGGTATAGAAAAATGGAACGTACCGCTCCCTCGACGCAGTGGGAACCCTCGTGAAGAAAGACACCGACGTGGTTGGCCGAGGCTCCGCTCACGTGGACGATACTGCTCTGCCAGGCCGTACCACCGCCGCCACCGGCGAAGTGGACGACATCACCAATAAATTGACGAATACCGACGGGTACACGGGCCAGGGTATCGGCCAGCTTCTCGACAGAGGGTTCGGCGCCATTCTCCCGGCAGATATACCATGGCATATCGCACTAAGAGCCAGATTTAGCAGAGTCATCATAAGGGATGCGGAGCTTGGTGATTCTTACGTCTCCCATCTGGACCGTGTACATCTTGAACTTGGTCGGGTCCCTTCCATCCAACAGCACCCGATCTCTGCAGCCCTTGGACATTCTGTTAGTAATCCAGGCGGAGATGCTGGTGCTGGTCCTGGGAAGGGCATTGAGAGTTGGGCCGAACTGATCCAGGTTGGGGAACGCTGCGGGCTTGGAAATCTCCTGCCCGAAGACGGCAACGGACGCAAGGCCGAGCTGCAACGCAGCCATGAGGCGAGTGGGGAAGAGCATGGCGAAGGGGCAGCGACCGAGGAACAAGAAAAAGTATGTGATCAGGACGAGGAGAGCGTTGTAAGACTCGAGGAGCTAATAAAGCGTGCTTCGGCTGGTGAACTCATCACGACAACCACGGCCAGCATGGTCTACTTATACTGTTGCATACCGCTAAGGAATCATAGCCACGATGCCAAGACAAGCTCCCATAGCTCGCTGGGTTTCCACAGGATGCACCCAATAGCCACACTGGCCACCAAATCTGTGAGCAAGCGGGTCACGAGAGGGAGCCCTGTCCAGAACGGTGAATGGTAACTGGTTGAGTTTCCGGGATGGTCTGAGCCGAAAACCTCATCAGCATCTGTCAGGCCTCCGTCGCTAGGGCTGACCGGCTAATCCAAGGCTTGGCGTAAAGCTCGCACTCAGCAGCATATGAAGGATCTCGTGTCTATAATTACCTCGAGGCTTCGACTTCGTGGTGTGATGTGACACGCGAGAATGCGGGAGGGCATAGTAGGGGCTCTCATTACCGAGAGGCTTGGCCTCGACGAAGGTCGAAGTCGTCCTGCAGGGCTGAAGGGTCTGCCTCGCTTTCCATTGCTGAGAATGCAACCCAACAATGGAGAACACTGATCTGACATCAGCCCTAAATAATCATCTCTCGACTTCCTCCGGTCGGATGCAACTTGGGCCTGGGCCGCATGATGGGAGGTCCCGCGGGCCCGTGCTGGGCGGTCGGGCTTTAAAGCTGACTTACTGGATTAGTAACTTTTGGGAGCGAGCGAGCCAAACAGAGCTGAGAGATCTACTTCAGAAGGTCTGTCTCCTACTTTCTGATCAGGACAGCCCCACCGATCATCAGGCCCTGATGCTGCTAATGTACTCTAACCTTGCCCCTGCGAGACAGAAAAGTCCGAGGCAGTCCAGTAACACTCACAGAGGCCTGCCATCGACTCACTACCGGATTCGCGGAAAGTGCCGTCGTCTCTCGGCCACGCCGGACAACAATCTCCCGGTCTTGGGTGACTAAAACCCGGATTTCGTTCATCGGGTTGCCCAGATTTTACCTTTCCCACCTGGAAACGGCGTTATTCAATTCCTCTCGCAGGTTGTTCGTGGTTTGGGCGGCGGATTCGATGGCAGTTCGGGTCTCGTTGTGGAGGCGGGCGGTTGTCTCGGTGGCAGTTGTGATCTCGGTACGGAGGTGGGCGACGGCGTTGCATACGTCGTGGAAGCTGGGTACGTTCCGTATTTTGACGATGAGGGATAGGATCCCAATGAAGGCGACTCTGACTCCTCGGGGCTCGATCGCTTGTCCATTTGCGTTGTCGATTGACTGTAGTGCTGTCTGCAGGTAGCTGTTCAATTTCGCGGCGTGCTCTGGGATGGGCGTTGGCCAGATTGTGTCGTCGGGCCATGGGGTTGGAACCTACGGGTCGCAGGAGCGACGCCAACGTTTGCGATAGGAACTGCATCCTGGTACCCCTCAGTGGCGAACCTAGCAAGACGACGCCTGCCGTTGCCGTTGCGACGTGCCTAAACTCGTCGTCCGAGCTGGCATAAACGAGAGCCTGCGGAGTATCAGCTCGTCCCGGTCGCTTCGAGGGTATTCTCAGTCACTCACATGCTGGATGACATTGCCGCCCAGGCTGTGGCCGACAAAGACGATCGGTCGGCTTGCCTCCTCTTCTCGGAAGTCGCGAAGACTGCGGGCGAGGTCTTCCCCGCAGAGCTGGAGACGCGTCCTGGGTGCGTTGGCGTGCCACCTGGAATCGTAGTTGTACAAAATGATGCGCGAGTTGGGAATGACGGCCGGGAGCATGTCGCGGTCCTGGAGCCATCTGACGTGGCGATCGGGGTTCTTCGGTCTGCTGGGTCCTTCCACGTCCATGACCAGTCGACGTTGGCGCCGAGGCCGTGGACGGCGACGATGCTAGGACTGTCAGCCAAGCCAACAGGACTCAGCGGGGCAAATGGCAACGTACTCAACTTCGCCGTCGGTCTGGCTCTTGTACACAACTTCAAGACCTACTCGATTGCTCCGATGTGGAATCCGCCGTCGGTCAACGAACCGGCGGACGACGGGGAAGCAAACCATATCGATCAGATTAATTTGTAGCAACAGCGCGGTGGGGTCATCGGAGCTGGAACGTTCTCACGTCCGCAGGCTGGCGTGTTTTGAAGGGTTTTGGATCAAACGACAGACCGCAAACCATTTACATAGCTGATTCTTTTGCGGTGAAGAACCCAATTTGGCGGACCATGGTTCTGTAACGTAAACCTTGCATATGTAGGAATCGTTTAATTGGGAGAATCAGTGCAGCGCCGACTCGGCCTTCTGTGCTGCAATTCCTGGAGCGCGACAGCAAGCTTTCAGCCCCACGAGCCAAGTTTCTTCGTCGCGAGACACTAAGCTTTTGATTGGCTATGCCTCGTCATGATGCTGTGAATACTCTCTCCACGAGCTGAAAACGCATCTCGGGTGCGTCGGCGTGCTGCCGGGAGTCATAGTTGTAGAGCAGAATGGGCGAGTGGCATGACGTGAGGGCGCATCCCGAGAGTCCGTGAAGCCATTCGACTTTGGGAGGTCCGGATTTTCGCGTCCTTACACGCCTCTGACCAATCAACGACGGCGCCGAGACCGTGAACGGCGTCAAGTTCGGCTTCCGCGCCTTCGTACCCACCTCTCGGGCTGGGCGGCCGCGGGGGCAGCTGACAGGGCGGAGGAGGCCAGCTGATCATGCCGATTGGTGGTTGTTCAGTAGTAAGTGCGCGTGGCTGATGAATGCAAGTCAATCGTGCCGGACGTGGAATGATTGCGTTGGTTCTCTGCTGAAAACGGCACCGTGCTTGCCTGGTTCAAGACCTTGGCGTCGAAGAGGAGATAGTCATAGTCGCCTTGTCACGACTCGCCCTGAAATCGTACCAAAAGTACACGCAAACGGGCACACTTTGAGACATCAACCGCGCGATTTCGATGGCGCAGCAATCTGTGAGCCGGATGGCAAATGACGACAACTGGGCAGCGCGGATGAACAACTTAGGATGCATGCTTGAGAGCCGGTATGAGAGAACAGGGGCGATGGGTGACCTCGAAGAAGCCATCAGCTGCTTTCATTGAACTTGGAACCTGGCAGGTGACGTTCCGTTTCACCGTATCTATGCCGTCGTCTGATGCCTCAAACCATCCTTTTTTCAGAACAAATTCGATGAGGCTATTCGCCTGGGGAAAGGCGCCATCCATCTTCTCCCAATCGTAAACACCAAGTTGCTCAGCCGCGACGATCAACAGCATGTCATCTCGAACTTCGCAGGTCTGGCTGCCAGTCTTTGTTCCTTACTCTTGACATCGAATCAAGTCGAAGACCCGTTGTCCTACTTGGAAGAAGGCCAAGCAGGCATTCTGAGCGATCTGTTAGATGCTCGGAGTGATGCGTCCGGTTTGGCACGGAACTATCCTGATCTCGCTCATCGTTTTGAAGAAATTCGACAAGAAATCAATGCCCCGCTACATGAATATAGACACGCTGTCGAGAGAGAGCAACGGATCAACCGGCGTCGCCAGGCGATGCTAGATTTCAAGGCCTGTGTCCAACAGATTCGAACGAAACGCGAAGAAAGATTCTTGATGGGGCTGACGCCAGCTGAGATGCGACATCGTGCGGTCGGGGAAGTATTGTCGTCATCAACATCAGCAGGTTCCGAAGCGACGCGATCATCATTAGGCCCACAATCATCAGAGCAGTACAACTCACCAAGCTATCGGCATCTGATGCGCAGAAATGGCTGGGCAAAGATTGGAGCATGCGGAAGGCCCAGCGTGCGACGAAAACAGGGAGCGCTTGGCGTACCGGGATGCACTTGGCGTTTAGCTTGAAAAGAAGTTCTGTGCGAGTTAATCTGCTAGAATGCGACTCTAGATGAAAAGAGGTATTATCGAACATTAACAGGGCTATGCAAAGCACCCGATGTTGAGAGAAGCGGACCGCCGAGGGGAAAAAGTGCGAGCGCCCAGATACGCTATCGGGTGGAACAATCCTCGGTGGGCGCTGCAAGATCAGGAGGACGTATGTCAGGCGCTGAGGGGACACGCTCAGCCAAAGGCAGGAGACTGGGCATCACGGATTATGTGCTCTGGACCTCTGTTCATTTCCGTCCATTGTACATGGTCGCCAACTTGTTGGGAGTCAGCTCAAGCGGCAGTTGCCTCAATGGAAATGACCTTAACCGGGAATCTGCCAGCCCATCACCTAGGTAGCGTTGCCAACCCCATGCTGCCTTTTGATATTTGCGAGCCGTTGTTTCTTGTACATGATGGTCGCGACCCAATTGTTGGTGAAGAGGTAGCAGAATTGTAGGATGACAAGTACGGCCCCAGCAAGAGGTCCCAGAATGGAGAATATGGTGAAGCCGTACGAGGCAGACTGGAACGCTGGGTTGTCTTGGAGAGCTTGGGTGGCGAGCCCGACCTGCATCGCGGTGAGGACAACTGCGATGTAGACCGTCGAGCCGGCCAGCCAGGCGAGGTTGTCGCGGAAGAACGAGCCGTACTGATTCCAGCGAGTCACATAGCCGCGGAGCGGGGTCTTCCAAAGATAGTGTATCTTGTTGAGCCGGTTCAGACGAAGCTCCCCGTAGTGGAAGCGCGGGTCGATGGAAGCGTAGATATGCTTTGCGTCGAGCAGTTGTTGAACAAGCGTCCTCCACGCTGGCCATTTCACCTCCGGTGGAAGCAAATGTTTCTCCTTCGCGATTCGAAAGTCGCTTTCGTGCATGATGAGGGCAGCGTACGAGAAAAGGAAGCCGAGAGCGCGGGCCCGACGCCCTGTGTACTCGCAATGGATCCCGTTCCTATCGGTTGCAATGCTACACGCCCCATAACAGAGGTATGCCTCCCAGAAGCGCGGCTCCAGCAGGAAGCGCGGGACGGGCTTGATGAACATCCGTTCCGTCGTCCACACGAGATGCATGTCCATCCGCTCGGTGATCAGTATCTCTCGGCCGAGCAGGCGTTGGTAGTGCAATGGGCGAGGCGGCATGGGCCGGCCCGCGACCCACAGCCAGTCCCGGATGCTGGCCAACCGGTGCAGGTTGAGCTCCCTGTCGACGCAGCTAGTGACGTCACGAGCCGGGGCCGCCAGATCGTCGGACGGGGTGCGGAAGGACGCGGGCAGAAGCGAGGAGAGATCCGCCGTACCGCGTCGCGACGCGTCAGTGTCCCGCTCGTTTTCCCACTCCAGCAGTCGAATGGAAAATGGAGGAAGCTGTTAGCGTTGCTGTCAGCGTCGACGATCCTTGCGTGACGGAGACGAAACGGTTGACGCACCTGGTCGTGTTGCCTTTTGCTTTCCTCTCCGTTCTGGCTGTTTCCCGTCATCTTCAACGCAAGCCGGCGGTTGAAACGAATCTCGGGATGACTCCTGCAGCTGTGACGCTCGGTCAATGGTTGAACCTTGCGCAACCAGCCAGCCCTGTTGCACAGCCATGCCCTTTCTTTATGTAGCGCACGGCGACCTGGAGCGGGCTGCATTTCACTTAATCGGGCTTGCTTCATTTGAGTCGATCAGCCTGCGCCAGTAACAGCAAAACTCACGAATAAGCATCCTTGGCGCAGTGGGCTGAGAGCTGGCCATCCCCTCTTGGAGATGCGCGACATTGGCTGAGTCGGCTACTCGTTGACCACCCAATCATGCTCGTCCGGCAAATGCATAGCTTCAACCTTCCACAGAACAACATTCAGCCACATCAGGCGACCTTTGGGCACGTGACAGCCGGTCCGAACGGACCCATTCGATCCTCACATGCCTCAAAAACACATACTTCTATCCCAGCGACTTTCCGTTCGTCATGGTACGATTCCTACTCATTCGTCTACTCCATGACTTGCTAATGGATCAGACCCAGAGGAGCAGGCCGCCTCTCCAGGTGGTGTACGAGAGCCAGAACGATGCAGAAGTTGAGTATGCTTGCCTCCCCGTTAAACTGCCGTTATCTTACGAGTCCCAGCATCATCGCCGTCCCCGGTCTGGGCGCCAACGTCGACTGGTCTTGGACGTGGAAAGACGCGACCGATCCGCACCGCCATGTCAAATGGCTCCAAGACCCAAATATGCTCCCCAACATCATCCGAAAGTCGCGGATTGTGCTGTACAACTACGATTCCAGATGGCACGCGGACGCACCCAAGACCCGCCTCCAGCTGTGCGGAGAAGATCTCGTCCGCAGCGTCCACGCTTTTCGCGGTGGGACCTATGGCCGACCGATCGTCTTCGTTGGTCACAGCCTGGGCGGCAATGTCATCCAGCACGTGCGTTTCCTGTGCATGGCTGCCTCTCTTCGGTTGCCTTGCATCCTCACTTCGTCGCGATAAATGACTTATCACTATGTAGGGTCTCTTGTTCTCCAACTCCGAAGACGAATTTAAAGGAGTCCTGAATCTGACCGCCGGTATCATCTTCCTTGGTTCCCCTCTACGCGGCACGAAACTTCAGCTCCTGCCCCAGCTCCTCGCCAGTATTATGCGACCGGCGGGTTCACACGACGAAATCATAAATGAACTAGCCTACGACAAGCCTGCCCTGCGAGACAAGCTGCACAACTTCTGTCGAATACTCTACGCCCTCTCGATCCCAACCTCCTGTTTCTTCGAGCTTTACGAGACTGACTACGGAAGGAGGGGCTTTGTCCCCGGCGTGATCAAAGGGATGGTACGTTGTGCGCTCCGACCGGGGAGTCCAATCTCACGCGTTCGACAGGTAGTTGAAGAGGCTTCCGCTTGCATCCTCGGCCTCAACAGAATTCCCCTCCAGGCGGATCATTTCAAGATGAACAAGTTCTCCGGCCCTGATGACCGCTCCTTTTTGAGTGTCTCGACGGAGATCCGCAGAATGTGTGCGAATGCGTTGGACATTGTGCAGCGCCGCATGCAGCGTACGTGGTTGACGCCTTGATGTTGATCTGGTGCTGACTTCGAGAGTAGCCAGGGCCATCACTACTGATCAAGACTGTAAGGTTCCGTTCCGCTCTTTCCTGCCATGTGCTAACAGCCTTCCAGCTACCTTGACGCGGAAACCCCAGGCTGCGAACTGTCTTAAGGATCTCTTTCTCAGCGATCCGTTCGAAGACATGAAGGCAATGAAACGCGAAAAGGGTGGCCCCGCCACAGGCACCTGCGACTGGATTCTCGGAACCGAGCAGCTGACCGCCTGGCTCGACAACGCGGCGACCTCAGCAACCCCGCCTAGCAACATTCTTTGGCTGCACGGGAACCCAGGAACGGGCAAGTCCACTATGTCAATATGCCTCGCCGAGGAGCTGCCACGGATCTTCTCAAAGACACAGAATACCCTCGCCTACTTCTTTTGTGACTCCAGATACGACACGCGCAAGACGGCAACGGCAATCATCAGGGGACTCCTCTTGCAACTAGTTCAGCAGCATCCTTCGCTCATCGAACATCTCCTGCCCAAGTACGAGGAGCGCGGCACGACAGCCTTCAACTCTTTTGACGTTCTCTGGGCTATGTTCATGAAGGCGGCCGCGGACAGGGCTACGGGCCGCAAGTACTGCATTGTCGATGCCCTGGATGAGTGCGAGCCGGACTCGCGGATCACGCTTCTGAAACAAATCAAGGAGACGTTTGGGCGGGGCAGATCGTACGATTGCGAACTGAATATCAGCCTGTTGATCACCAGCCGGCCGTACTCGGAAATCGACGAGTTCCTATCCAAGTTCCCTCATAAAGACCTAGCATTGTTCGAAGAAACCAAACGGGATATCGAGAAATTCATCGACGAGAAGGTGACGGAGCTGAAGGACGACAAGAAATACACCGCCAAACTGGCAGATCAGATCACTCAGATTCTCCGGGACAAATCAGAAGGCACGTTTCTATGGGTTGGCTTGGCCTGCGGAGAGCTGGCTTCGCCGCGTGTCGCATCGAAAGACGCCGTCAAACGCCTCCAGGAGATGCCCCGAGGGCTTCACTCTCTCTACAAGAGGCTTCTGGACTCAGCACTCGAATCAGACGACCACGCTGGGGCCACGATCAAACGTCTCCTGAGTTTTGTCACATTGGCCCAGCGTCCTCTCAGTGTACTGGAGCTTGCCGATGCCTGTGAGTTATTTGAAGATGACGAAGAAGAGGAGCGAAAACAGTACACAAAGGAAACAATCGCGGACTGTCGCTTGATGGTTGTGGTTCAAGACGGGAAGGCCCTTTTACTGCACCAATCCGTCAAGGACTTTCTCGTCGGCCGTGGCTGTGGGCACTTCATCGATGAACTCCATGCTCACGCCAAATTTGCGGCCCGCTGCATTGATTGCCTCATGACAGATTTCCATCTGGGAAGCAGGTGGCAAAGTACGTTAGGCGGCTTTTTGTCCTATTCAGTGGCGTACTGGCCTGATCATGCGCGGATGGCCGATTCAGAGTTCCGAGTTGATGACAGCCAGGCGGAGTTCTTCGTGGTCAAATCCCCCTGTCGGGCGGCTTGGCTGAGTCGCCTCAGACATTCGGAAAACGCTAGAATTGCTTTTCAATTGTCAGTTTTTCACGTGGCCGCACGCTGGGGAATACCTTTCATAGTGGACTACGCACTTGTCCCGCGGAAGGATCGTAGCACATCAAGGCAGACGCAGAAGTTTCTGGACAGTGACTTCGTGAGCTCTGATGGGGCGACACCATTACAGGAAGCAGCAAGCGCGGGCTACATTGAGGTTGCTCGTCGCATGCTTGATCGAAGCGAGCCAGGAATGGGAGTTTCCGAAAGAGTCGTCCAAGAGGCAGCAAGTTCTTTGCGGAACGGTGCAGTGATGATGGCGCTTCTCCTCGATCGGAAGGGAGACCAGATCACTATCACCGAGGAGGTGGTGAAAGCTGCAGCATGGAATGGGGAGAGCGGTGACAAGGTGATGGCGGTTCTCCTAGACCGCAGAGGAGACCAGATTAACATCACCGAGGAGGTGGTGAAAGCTGCAGCGGAGAACCAGCGGAGAGGCACGGAAGTGATGGCGCTTCTCCTCAATCGAAAGGGAGACCAGATCATCATCACGGAGGAGGTGGTGAAAGCTGCAGCGTCGAACTGGGACAGTGGCGACAAGGTGATGGCCCTTCTCCTCGATCGGAAGGGAGATCAGATCATCATCACCGAAGAGGTGGTGGAAGCTGCAGCGTCGAACTGGAGGAGCGGCGACAAGGTGATGGCTCTCCTGCGCCGTTATAGTGCAGACCGAATCGCCGTCAGCGAGGAGGTAATAAGAACGATAGCGGCCCGCTTTGATCATCACGCCGTGGCCGTTCTGCTTGATCGGAAAGGAGACCAGATCATCATCACGGAGGAGGTGGTGAAAGCTGCAGCGTCGAACTGGGACAGTGGCGACAAGGTGATGGCGCTTCTCCTCGATCGGAAGGGAGACGAGATCACCATCACCGAGGGGGTGGTGAAAGCTGCAGTGGCGAATCGGCGGAGCGGTGACAAGGTGATAGCGGTTCTCCTCGACCAGAGAGGAGACCAGATCATCGTCACTGAGGAGGTGGTGGAAGCTGCAGCGTACAACTGGGACAGTGGCGACAAGGTGATGGCACTTCTCCTCGATCGGAAAGGAGACCAGATTACCATCACCGAGGAGGTGGTGAAAGCTGCAGCGTACAACTGGGACAGCGGCGACAAGGTGATGGCGCTTCTCCTAGACTGGAGAGGAAACCAGATCGCCATCACCGAGGAGGTGGTGAAAGCTGCAGCGAAGAACGAGGAGAGCGGCGACAAGGTGATGGCGGTTCTCCTTGATCGGAAGGGAGATCAAGTTACTATCACCGAGGAAGTGGTAAAAGCTGCAGCGGCGAATCGGAAGACTGGCGACAAGATGATGGCGCTTCTCCTCGATCGGAAGGGAGACCAGATGACGATCACCGAGGAGGTGGTGAAAGCTGCAGCGGAGAACCAGCGGAGAGGCACGGAAGTGATGGCGCTTCTCCTCGATCGAAAAGGAGACCAGATGACGATCACCGAGGAGGTG
>BCIA01000005.1:49338-74888 GCA_001599815.1 Furcasterigmium furcatum
TGAAAGCTGCAGCGGAGAACCAGCGGAGAGGCACGGAAGTGATGGCGCTTCTCCTCGATCGAAAAGGAGACCAGATGACGATCACCGAGGAGGTGGTGAAAGCTGCAGCGGAGAACCAGCGGAGAGGCACAGAAGTGATGGTGCTTCTCCTCGACCGGAAAGGAGACCAGATCATCATCACGGAGGAGGTGGTGAAAGCTGCAGCGTCGAACTGGGACAGTGGTGACGAGGTGATAGCGCTTCTCCTCGACCGGAGAGGAGGCCAAATCACCATCACCGAGGAAGTGGTAAAAGCTGTAGTAGCTCGCTGCGATCAACAGGACGTGGCGGCTCTCGTTAACTTGAGAGGAGACGAGATCACTATTACCGAGGAGGTTGTGAAAGCTGCAGCAGGGAACTGGATGAGTGGCACGGAAGTGATGGAAATTCTCCTCAATCGGAAAGGAGACCAGATCACCATCACCGAGGAACTTACAAGTACGATAGCAGCCTGCTTTGATCATCAAATCATGGAAGTTCTCCTCGACTGGAGAGGAGACCAGATTAACATCACCGAGGAGGTGGTGAAAGCTGCAGCAGGGAATGGGGAGAGCGGTGACAAGGTGATGGCGCTTCTCCTCGACCGGAGAGGAGACCAGGTCATCATCACCGAGGAGGTGTTAAAAGCTGCAGCGTACAACTGGGACAGCGGCGACAAGGTGATGGCTCTTCTCCTCGATCGGAAGGGAGATCAGATCATCATCACCGAAGAGGTGGTGGAAGCTGCAGCGTCGAACTGGAGGAGCGGCGATGAGGTGATGGCGCTTCTGCGCCATTGTAAGGCAGACCGAATCGCCGTCACCGAGGAGGTAATAAGAACGATAGCGGCCCGCTTCGATCATCACGCTATGGCCGTTTTCCTCGACTGGAGAGGAGATCAGATTAACATCACCGAAGAGGTGGTGAAAGCTGCAGCAGGGAATGGGCAGAGCGGCAACCAGGTGATGGAGCTTCTCCTCGATCGGAAGAGAGACCGGATCACTATCACCGAGGAGGTGGTAAAAGCTGCAGCGTCGAACTGGAGGAGCGGCAACAAGGTGATGGCGGTTCTCCTCGACTGGGAAGGAGACCAGATCACCATCACCGAGGAGGCGGTTAACACAGTCGCCGCCCGCTTTGATCAAAAAGTCATGGCGCTTCTCCTCGATCGCAAGGGAGACCAGATCACCATCACCGAGGAGGTGGTGAAAGCTGCAGCGTGGAATAAGAAGAGCGGCGATAAGGTGATGGCGGTTCTCCTTAATCGGAAAGGAGACCAGATCACCATCACCGAGGCGGTGGTGAAAGGTGCAGCGGAGAACCAACGGAGCGGCGATGAGGTGATGGCGGTTCTCCTCGACTGGGGAAGAGATCAAATCACCATCACCGAGGAGGCGGTTAATACAGTCGCCGCCCTCTTCAATCACAAAGTCATAACCGCTCTCCTCGACCGCAGAGGTGACCAGATCTCCATCACCGAAGAGCTGGTGAAAGCTGCAGCGTCGAACGGGAGGAGTGGCGACAAGGTGATGGCGGTTCTCCTCGACTGGAGAGGAGGCCAGGTCATCATCACCGAGGAGGCGTTGAAAGCTGCAGCGTACAACTGGGAGAGCGGCGACAAGGTGATGGCGCTTCTCCTCGATCGGAAGGGAGACGAGATCACCATCACCGAGGAGGTGGTGAAAGCTGCAGCGTCGAACTGGAGGAGCGGCGACAAGGTGATGGCGGTTCTTCTCGACCAGAGAGGAGACCAGGTCAACATCACCGAGGAGGTGGTGAAAGCTGCAGCAGGGAATCGGGAGACTGGCGACAAGGTGATGGCACTTCTCCTCGACCGGACAGGAGATTAGATCACCATCCCCTTCGTATACGGGCGAAGATCATCCTGATACTCTCATCTCCAGAGTCGGTCTAGCCCTTGCATACGACCTTCAATGTCGATATCAAGAGGCGCGAATTTGTGGAGAGGCGCTGGTGAAGAAGATGAGAAAAGTTCTCGGCAATATCCATCCCAGCACTATCGCCGCACTCGGTAATCTGGCCTCAGCATATCATCAGGAACAACGGCGCTCAGAAGCAGAGGATCTGCAGAAGCAGGTGGTGGAGGCAAACGTCAACCAACTCGATACGGACGACTACAGTCACACCAGCCTCGAACAGCAAGCCCCTCTCGTAAACACTGGTGACGGACAGATTCGCTCATGTAGCCGCATGCTTTCTTATTCGCGGTGAAATGGAGGCCATGTCGTAGTAGATATACTAAGCTCGGAGGCCCCTTGGAAGCGGCATAGGACCCTCGGTCGCAAATCACTGCTGCCGCAAGGCCAGACAGGGTTTGCCATCGCCGAGCTGCTCCCCACCCTTCTCGCGCAAGGTCGACCTAATCACGGCCCTCACCATGGATCCGTCGTCTCTCACCCACCAGGCGGACTATGAACATGAAGCCAATCGAAGGAGGAATTGACAATCTCTCCCGTCCCTTCCCCAATTCGGCATCCATGATACCGTCCCTCGTGTTTGGGCCAAGGTTAGGGATATGAGACCAGAGACCATCATCCATCACCTGCCTGGCCTGGCAGATTGTTTCATCTCAGGACCGTGCCTCGCGCTGGTCTCACGTGCAGCGGCCTGTTGTGCCAACACCCGTTCGATGCCACGAGCAATCGTGTCAGCTAGGACATCCCAGTGGTCGCGTTTTTTCTTTCGTCTCCCCATGAGGCGGCTCAAACTAGTTCGCGGTCCCTCTCTCGCGCAGTTCCCGGGTAGGGAAACCAGGCGCGTGCGGGGTTGCGGGGCAAGTCGTGGTGGAGATCCTCCGGATGGATCTCCTTGCTTATGCAATCATGAGGAGGACCAACTACGCATCCCTTGAAACAGGCCCATTCCTCCCTTCTTCGCAACTGAGGAAGGGTGCCAGACGGTTCGCGAGCAGAAGCACGACCACAGGAAAAGCGCGGCAGTTTAACATCAATTGCCGTCGTTCCACAGCCACTAAGTCACCCAACCAGGTCCTTGTTTTGGGCCACGGCAGAAAACTTGTCAGGGCCCGAAACAGGGACTTGAGGAGGGAGTGTCGTTGGTTGTAGAGCCGGCAGTGTACCCGTGGCTCGCTCTGTGAAGGGCTTCTGATGCCGCCACGAAGGGCGAGCAAGACGGAGAGCCTCGCTGCTGTTGGTGTCAGTCCTTTGGCGGTCCGCGAGACAACGCTGGCCGAGACGCACTCTCAGCGACTGACGTCGCAGCATGTGCTCGCAACCGCATACCATGATGACGGCCAGATGGACAAAACCGTTGACTTGCTTAAACACGTCGTAGCCGTTCGCCAGAGAACCCTGTCGGCGGACTATCCCTATCGGATCAGCTCAGAACGTTGGCTGGACTTTTTGCTTCGCAAGCAGCGTATCAACCCCTGAATGGTTGGGAGCCACAGACATCTGCTGAGTCAGAGAGAGCAAGCCGAGGCAAAGCGCACGACAAAATCTACAATCCTCCCCAACAGAGAGACATTATGCCTGCGCCATATTCCGGCTTGATACCTCCCTTTCCAGTCTTGCTGCTAATGCGACGGCGATTTCCTGTCCAATGCGACCGTTCCTGTTGGATATGGGGGACTCGGCCTCGACAGCTGCAAACGTGCGTCACGTGGACGTTGCATGCCAACACCACTCAGCCTCGCCATCCGAACAGACCCGGCAGCGGACGACGTTGAAGACACCATCTCCAGCCGGGTGATGCCTCGCCATCAGCGGAGAAGCTTCATTTGTACGACTTGCTAGCTAATGTCCGCGTGATGGATGATTCGAAGCAGCGCCGGCGCGATATAACTGGAAACAACTTCGGCCCCGGGGCGACGATCAATCAAGGTGATGTCCACTACCATCTGCCACACCGGCAGGCGCCGGTGCGACTCGCGGCCCGCGTCATCCCATATCCACCCAATCCCGATGTCGTCCGGCGGAGGGACCTAGTCGACAAGCTCGAAGCGGTGCTGCCCTCTGATGGAGGCCACGGATGCGCGGCTCTCTGGGGCCTGGGGGGATCGGGGTGAGTTCCCTGTGCCATTGTAGCCACGCCCGCTAACAGTGGCAGCAAAACGCAGATTGCGCTCGAGTACGCCTATCGACGATTCAGACGCGATTTTCCCAACGCCTGCTCGGTGTTCTGGGTGCACGCCGACAGCGAGGCGACGTTCGCGCACGACTACGAGACGATCGCGGCTAAGCTGGGCATCGACAAGCGCCTCGAGGGCGAAGACCTGTTCGAGGCGGTACGCGACACGGTCGAGGAACAGCCGTCATGGGTCCTGGTTCTCGACAATGCAGATGACCTAGCGCTATTTGGCATTGGCGGTTCGACGGGCGAGAAGAAGAGCCTGGAAGAATACCTACCACAGGGAGACAATGGAACAATCTTGTGGACGAGCCGCGACGGGGGGGTCGCTGATATTGTAGGGCCGCGCCACGCAATCGAGGTGGCCCGCATGACGCCAGCGGAGGCAACGGGACTCCTTGCGACCGCTAGGAATGATGCGACAATGGGGGATGCGGAGAGCGAAGATGGTCAAAGCCTCTTGACAGAGCTCCAGTGGCTACCGCTTGCCATCTCCCAGGCGGGGGTGTACATGCGGCGCACGTCGACGCCAGTGAGGAAGTACTTGTCGTTGCTGCGGCAGGAACACAAGCGCTGGGACGTGCTGGCGGCAAGCCAGTTCGATCGTCATCGACGGCGCGGACTCCCGAACAGCGTGCTGAAGACGTGGGGGATCTCTGTGGAGCGGATCCGGCAGCAAAACCAGGCAGCATATCGGATCCTGCACATCATCGCATTTGTCAACAACCAGAGCATCCCATTTGAGATTATGGCGGCGGCCAGCGGGTGTAAAGAGGGGGAAGCGGTGGAAGTAGAGCAAGCCGTGGCGCGGCTGAGAGAGTTTTCGTTCCTTGAGGTGCGCGGGGCAGAAGACGAGAGGAGCTACGACATGCACAAGCTGGTGCAAGAGGCGACGCGGTACGGGCTTGGTACGTCCCAGGCCGGCGGACGCCTAAACGACAAGGATGATGGGCTCGGGAGACAAGATTTCGAGTCCGAGGCATACGTCGCCAGCGTGGCGTTGGAGGTTGTGGCGGACCTATTTCCGCAGTCAAGCCCGGAGACATGGGGGAGGTGCGAGAGGTATCTTGCCCACGCAATACAAGTTGGAGAGTGGTCGCATGTCAACGGAAAGAAGAAGGAAACTGGGGATCTGCTGAGCTGGGTGTCTTCCTTTCTGTATGACCGGGGGCGGTGGCGAGAGAAGGAAACGGTCGACACCAAAGCGTGGGGTCTTCTGCGCGCGAGGTTCTCGGTGAGAAGGACCCAGACACAATCTCGAGTATGGCGGCCCTCGCGACGACGTACCATGAGCAGGGCCGGTACGGCGAGGCAGAGAAGATTAAAGTCGAGGCTTTGGCTCTTCGGCGCAAGGTTCTCGGCGAGAAGCACCCAGCTACGATCTCGAGCATGGCGTCCCTCGCGACGACGTATCATGAGCAGGGCCGGTACGATGAGAGGGACAAGATCCTTACCGAGGTCCTGGCCCTCAAAGTGGCACTAAGACTTCACCAGATCCCTACAACCAGTACTTCGTGATAGCGGCCGCCGACCCGAGGGCGTACAACTCCTGTTGCATCATAGACAACGTGCGAACTTTGTTCGCTGGCAAGGCAGGACAATAACCTGACTCGTATGTGGTTTCCGAATTGAGAATAGACGTTCTCGAGGGAAGAGCTGGCAAAGCCGCAGATCTTGGGGCTATCGTCATCGAAGACGAGAACATGCGGCGACCGAGTGACTGCGCACTCGCTGCTCACCTGCCACAGCTCCCCTCGAGGCTAGACATTGATGGACAACGGCCTAGCGTCGCAGATGGTGGCGCTTGGCATCCCCGTCGCGGAGTTGTCCTCGCTGCCGTGCTTGTCCACGAAGCACCAGCAGAGATCATCAGGGAGATGCGATCTTCGGCAGCCCAGAGTGTTTGCACTATGTACGACCACTCCACCGCGATACAAGAGAGACCGTCTGTCTCATCCACATCGCCTGCCTGGCGCGGTCGAAGGCGAGTCTCGATGCCCTCACAGCTGGTACCAAGGGCGACAGGATGTATTCCATGATTTGGCGGCGGGCGACGAGGCGCAGCCAACACCAAAAGAAGATCACCACGGAACGAGTTGCCGCAGGGCAAGGAAAACCGCCTAGCGCTATTGGGACTCGAGAGGACCTGGACCAACCCGGTTTCGAGGGCGCCAAGTGCGTCTGCGCCCCGCCTCCGCGAGAGACGGCAGACCAGGAGGGTATCTGGCGAGGGCTGCAAAACGGAACGTTCACGATCCTGTCCTCGGACCACTGCGCGTTCTACTACGACAACTCGGCGATCGGCAAGAAGTCCGCCATCACAGCAGACGCGCCCCTCGGCCGCTTTCGGTATATCCCCAATGGCTGCCCCGGCGTCGAGACTCGCATGCCGCTCGTGCTGAGTGCGGGCCGTCTCACACCCGAGCGCTTCGTGGAAGTGATGTGCACAAATCCTGCGAAGCTGCATGGTCTGTACCCGCAAAAGGGCGCCCTGATTCCTGGAGTGTCGGATGCCGACCTCGTCATCTGGTATCCCCAGATGGACGCGTTCCCCAACAAGAACTCTTCTCTGCACCACAACGTGGACTACACCCCAGACGAGGGCAGATCCGTCTCGCAGTGGCCAAGGTACACCCTTGTCAGGGGCGAGGTCGTGTGGGATCGCGACAACGGGGGCATTGTTGGGAGGAAGGGATATGGTCGGTTTGTGAAGCGAGCGCGGAGTTACTGGTGCGAGGATCAACCAGCATGGGACATTGAGCGGCCGTACTAGGCTCAATACCACCATTGCTAGTGCAGCTTCTTCGGACTAGTATTAGTACTGTAGATGGACACACTACACGATGTTGAGCGCTCTCTTCCAAGTAAGCCCACTGCACACTGTTTGTCCCTACACGTCGCGACAGCTTGAAGTTGACGTCTTGGCTCGGAGGTATCTCTGCTCTCAGTTGTCAGCAGCTGTGATCGTTTTCGGGCCCCACAATAGTGATTGGCCGAGGAGAACATCAGGCTCTGGTCAGAAGTTCAGGCGGCCGTGGGATGTTCCCACCTCCAACCCCTCCTTTCTTGCAGTGTGCTCGCGGCTCAGCTTGGAATCGAGGCGACTTGCTCGATTCCTCGACCGGTCGCAAGCATAGAACTCTGGCATCGAGTGTGCACACATTAGCCCACGGCCTGACACCATGGACCGACAAACCCCCGGCGACGAAAGGCCGACGAAGCGGAGGCGACATGGACGTGAGGATTACACAATTGCTTGGATCTGCGCACTTCCGATCGAGAGGGCTGCCGCAGAGATCATGCTGGATGAGAAGCACCAGTCCATCGCCGGCGACAGGAACGACAACAACACGTACCTGGTCGGCAGAGTCGGTCACCACAACGTGGTGATCGCCTGCCTGCCCAGCTTGTACGGCACCAACAACGCCTCCAGCGTTGCGAGCGACCTCAGGCGAAGTTTTCCCTCGATCCGAGCAACGCTCATGGTGGGCATCGGCGGCGCAGCTCCGAGCATGGCCACCGATATCCGTCTTGGCGACGTGGTTGTTGGCACGAGCATGGTCCAGTCTGACCTGGGAAAGATCAGAGGACACGGCCAGTTGGAGCACACGGCTATTCCACGATACCCTCCTCGGCTCCTTGACACCGCCGTATCTTCTCTGAGGGCGGAGCATGAGCTACACCCCAGCCGAATCCTTGACATCCTGGACGAATCGTCGAAGCGGCATCCTACATTCAGCAAACCAAACACCCCTGACCGCATCTTCCAGTCCACCTACCTCCACGAGGCCGCGGCCAGCGACTGCGAGGGCTGCGACGAAACAAAACGTCTGGCTCGCCCTGAAAGGGGACCTGAAGGTCCAGTTCTCCATTACGGGAGGGTTGCCTCTGGAAACCAGGTGGTCAAATGCGGCCAAGAGAGGGACAGGTTGGCTCGCGAGCTTGGCGGTGCGATATGCTTCGAAATGGAGACGGCTGGGCTGATGGACGTCCTCCCGTGCCTCCCAATCCGCGGGATCAGCGACTACTGCGATTCTCACAAGAACAAAGATTGGCAAAGATATGCCGCGTTGTCGGCAGCTGCTTTCGCGAAGGAATTACTCGGCGTGGTCAATCCCGAACCGGCGAAGCTTGAGCAGCGGGAGCGGAAAGCTCACGACCCTCGAGAGGACCTCCGGGATGCAGGTAAGAGCGCGATTTGTGTCCGCCGCGGAGCTCTAGTGAGAGATATACTAAAGATTAAATAGAATATAGGATTATGATACGAAGGGAGGCGCTGCTTGAGTCTCTTTCCTTCGGCCAAATGGGAGCTCGACTGGCCGATATAGAACCAAGCCTTGCAAGGACTTGTCAATGGTTTCTTGACCACGCCGCCTACAAATCATGGCTAGATCCTCTTACGCCTTCCCGTCGTGACGAAGACCACAGTTCTCTGTGGCTCAGAGGGAAAGCAGGCGCTGGAAAGTCTACGATGATGAAGTTCCTATACAAGGAGACCAGGCGACAATTTGAAGGAAAGGACGTCGTCGTGGCCTCATTTTTTTTCCATGCCCGAGGATCCCAGCTGCAGAAATCCGTGGCAGGACTCTATCGGTCCATGCTTTGCCATCTTTTTGATGGATTCCCGGACCTCCAATGCGTTCTGGACGATACTGATATCGTCCCCAAACACCACAAGGGATGTCCTTCTTTGACCTCCCTGAAGGCGCTACTCGAGAAGGCCATCTCAGCTCTGGGTGGACGCTCCTTCGTCTGCTTCGTTGATGCGCTCGATGAAGCAGATGAACAACAAGTCAGGGAGATGGTCCGATTCTTCAAGGACGTAACAGATGGAACAGGTGGCGATTCACGGCTTCGCATCTGCTTTTCTAGCCGCCCGTACCCTGAGATTGGACTTCGATGGGGAACACTCGTTACTCTCGAGGACGAGCAAGGTCACAAAGAGGACATTTCACGGTACCTCAAGTCTCGCCTCACTGCCACGGGAGCCTTGCTTTCAGAGGTCACTGCCGAGATTCTGAAGAAGGCTTCTGGAGTGTTCATGTGGGTTGTGCTAGTGGTCCATCTCCTGAATAGGGACCATGACCGTGGTAGCACGAGTGACGAACTTCTGAGGAAACTTCACGCACTCCCATCCTTGTTGAGCGATTTATTCAGAGACCTGCTATCACGAGACGACACAGACATGGACCGCCTGCAGGCAGCAATTCTCTGGATTCTGTGTGCCAGGGAACCACTGTCGCCGGCAAAGTTCTGCCATGCTATTTGGTCGTGGGAACTCTCAAAAGGGCCGGGCTTGCCCTCCATCGCCAAGCCGCCGGGTGAAATGAGCCGAGATGTTGAAACTTTTGAAAGAAGGCTTGTCATTAGCGCTTCTAAGGGGCTTGCAGAAATCACGCGAACCTGGGACCCAAGGGTACAATTCATCCACGAGTCAGTTCGAGACTTCCTCTTGAAGGACCAAGGGCTGAAGCAATTATGGCCCGACATTGGCTTTGGCTGGCAGTCCTTCGGCTGCCATCGGCTCCGAGAATGCTGTACCGTATACCTCCATCATGCAATACCGGAGCATTCATCATTCGCTGCCCTTTCTGGCCGATCTTCTGAGGGTCTGGAACAGTTTGCCGAGTTGGTGAAGAGGTATCCCCTTTTACCACATGCAACGACAAATGTTCTCAATTACGCCGAAACAGCAGCAAGAACTATGCCAGAGGCCCAGCGAGACTTTTTGGGCACATTCCCGAGCGCAAGCTGGATCAGCGCCTTCAACAACGCCGGCGTTTCCGGTGGGGGCGGGGTGCCGCCATTTTCCCGGGAAGTAAATATCGTCTACCTGCTCGCCATATTCAACAAGATGCGACTCCTGAAGCTTAGGCTTCAGGATTGCCCAGATATCGACCATTGGGGGGAGGACTTCGTCCATCCATTGTTTGTCGCAGTGAGGTTTGGTCATCTCGATGCCCTCAACCTCCTCCTGGAGTATCCCACCATTATGCTGGATGCCGCTTCACTTAAGCAGATGGGCGAGTCGGCGAAACTTAACGGAGTGACTCTGCTTGGCACTATCTTGGACAGCCTAGTCTCGAGCGCCGATAATTACCAGAAGGTGATAAAAGCAGTGAAGGTCATGCTAGAGCACGGCGTCGACCTTGAGACGCCGAACCCCGGCAAAAGAACCGCACTGGCATATTTCCTATCAAGGAGCGCACTGAGAAACACCAGAAAGCATCGCGAAGGAGACCGCGCGATTGTCAGGCTCCTTGTCGACTTCGGAGCCAACCTCGGTGCCAAAGACCCGATTGGCGAAATGCCACTGCATTATGCAATCGAGTCCGATACATACGATATACTGATCAAAGCTGGAGCCGACGTAAACGCACGTAATCGCCAAGGTCGGACGCCGCTACACACTGCCGTTTCAGCGGGAGACATGGACAAGTGCGATGTGCTGGTACAAGCAGGGGCCAATGTGAACCTGGTGGATTATGATCACTGCTCAGCATTACACCTAGCCGCGAGCAGTGGGCAGGAAGATGTATGCAGATTCCTCATTCGCGCTGGAGCCGACATAAACAGAAAGGATAGGAGGGGTCGCACGCCACTGCACAAAGCCAAGTCCGAAGGCATCCACCAAACCCTGATACGAGAGGGTCAGAGGGCCAGTGCTACCTTGTAGTTACCTGGTAGTCAGATTAGATACAGGGTCCCAGGCTAACAATCTAAAGGCTTTCTCGAGGGGCATGCCATCACGCAAGCTGTTGCAACATTGAACTGACAGGTGGATGGAGTTTAGCTGCCTTCCGACCTTACTATTTACTTAAATATAACTGCGGGATTGAACTACTAGAGATCTATCTACTCTGCCATCTAAGTGCCCCTCACATGGCAGGTAGAATACAAGGAAAGTAAAGGCCGACCTGCACGGGTTTAGAAACAGATGTATGACATTTGCCTCGGTGAGCGCCAGGAAAAGGTCACAGTGCCACGTACAGGTGTTTGAAGCCTGATCATCCCCAACCGTCCCGGCTCAACCCCAGGGCCTGCTCCAAAGGCTATGTTTCTCCCGGTCTCCCCATCGCAAATTCCCAGACGCCCACGAACACAAAAATCTTCAGCGCGACATAGCACCTTGATGCTATCCCCCCACTCTTAATTGTCTCAGAACATCGAGACAAAGACTGCACGGACTTTGCATCGACAACGATGCCCAGACGCCGGTCGAGTGCGGGTCTCCTCAGCGTTGGCCCGCTCAATACAGCTCCATGATTTGAGCCCCGCCGTCGGCGAACATTCCCGAAAGCGGGTTGGCAGATGGAGATTGGTGCCAGTTTGATCAGATCTGTGGGGGTCACATGGGGGCCCACGAGCAAGCAGCCCGGACCTAAGAAACGTCTACCATTACTACCAGCCTCCGTATGTACTTCCTACTAGTACATAGTCTGTCATGGGAACAACCTCCCTTCGCAAGGCGTTACTTGTGCGTGATCAACACGGCGATATGAGGCCTCTTCTCTCCTCGATAGACCGGCGGTATATACGCCCTCCAAGAGGCCCTCCGAGGGTTCTTCAGTTCACATCTAGTCCTGTTGTTCGAGTAACCCTTTTTCAAAACGGTCTTCTCTGCTGTCTGTCGAGGGCGAGTACTGTCCCTGGACCGTGGCAGAAACCTGGGTGCCAGTGAAAATCAGGCTCTGATCGCTGAGACATGGCTGCCCAGTGTCTCAAAGGACGTATAGTTGGATTGTGCTGTTCGACCAGGCTCAGGTTGCAGGCACCACTTCTTAAACCCATCCTTTGCCTCCTTTGACTCTCGATTCGCCTTCGTCCTTCCCAAGGCACACGAACATCTGTCACAATGCCGTCTGAGTCTAGTGACCAGCTCTCTCCCCTTCTGATGAGCCCGGCTCGGCTCCGGAAGATCGATCAACTCCGCGAGAGGAACATCGGGTCCTATGTGCCTCTGCCGCAGCTCGTTGCTGTGGGGGACCAGAGCTCGGGGAAGTCGTCTTTGCTGGAGAGCGTGACGGGGATTCCCTTCCCTCGCGGCCAGGAACTTTGCACACGATATGCCACCCAGATGACCCATCGCCGCGAGGCACACCAACGGATCGACATTACCATCATTCCCAGACCAAATGCCTCACCAGACCATAAAAAGAAACTTGAGTCGTACCACAGGCAAGTGCAGACGACTGTATCAGTGCCCTAACAACACTCTGAGAGTAACAGCCAAATGCCGGGACGAGAGCCACGGGACACGACGGCAGACGGCTAGATCTCCTCAAGCTCATCATCAGAAGCCGGCTCAACGGCATGCTAGTGTGGTCAGCAGCGCTCACAAGGCCGGCTGGGACGGACACTCACCTCCGGGATGATGGCGGTGGAAACTCGGCGGCGCTTGGGAGCAGGAGGTCTATGGGCAACGCGCGCGCCACGAGGCTTAGTCGGGCCACCGATAATGCGACCGGCAGACTCGGCTGGCGATGAGAAAGGGCTGTAGTCGCTCTGGAGGATCTTGCGGAAATTCTCGGATATCTCTGGACGGAGAGTCAGCGTGGCATTGAATTTCGGGGGCCAGGACATACTCTCGTGGTTCCAATCGACCTCCGGGTGGGCCAGGACGACGGCCTCGAGCAGGATCGACTGCTTCTTGTGGCGGGCATGGTGGTCCTTGATATTGCGGACTGACGTGTCGAGGCCGGCGATCTGCTTTCGGATGTCTCGAAGGAGGGCGCCGGCTTGGTCGCGCCGAGAGTCCAGCATTTTGACCTTGTCGAACAGCTTCCAAACAGCAGAGCGGAAGTCCCTCATTTCGTCATGATGGCCATCCACGCCCAGATGCCGGACACACTTCTCGATCGTGGCGAGGAGTTCCTGGACCTCTTCCTTCGTGCCGGTTCCCTCGCAAAGCGCAAGGACGTCCTGGAGCGAGCTGGGAATATCGGGGGAGGGGTGGTCGGGGAACTTGTAGTCGTCGAGGAGGGTATGGTCTTGGTCGGCAGGAGTCGGCGACGGGTGACGAAGTTCATCCTACGAACTGTCCGTCTCGAGGGCTGCGTCCCGGTCCGCCATGGTGTTTGTTGCTGCAGGTCAAGGGCTTGGTCAGAAGGCGATGGGGCAGGGGAGAGAAGCCTGATACTGTACCTGACGAAATTGTTGGGGGCAGGCGACGGTTGAAGAAACGAACGGCGCGCCGAGGTTGAAGAAGAAGAAGAAGAAGAGTTGCCCTGGGCGGTTGCGCGGGGTTTCAAGGTGGCGGGAGGCAGCTGCTGCTTTGTCGCACCTTCCTCAAAGACGGCGAGGCATTTCTCACAACAAACCGGCGCCAACCTTTTTTCAACTCTCCCACAACAACCGCACACCCAAATCTCCTCTCTTCTCCTCCCCCGAGGCGCAACTCGATATTCCGTTGTTTGCGATCCTCCCAGAAGCTCTCTCCCACCCTCGACTTGCCCTCCGAGCATCACCACGACGTCGAGATCGCACGGCAGCCTCCGAAACACCAACAACAGCCACCGTGAGTGCTCCTTGAACGTGTCACGATCCCCACTGACCTCACTGGCGCCTCACAGATCCTTCTCATTCGACAAGCCCGAACCCTCCGCCCCATGTCCCGTCTCTGCTGATTCCAAGACTCCAGGGAGCGCGATGGAATCCCACGACCCGCTGCTTGAAGACGCCCACAAGGCCATCCAACTCGGCAACCACATCGTCAGAGTCGTGGTGACGGACGATGCCGGCAACGAGGTCTCTATGTCCTCGGCGACTCTCTCGTACCTGGCCGCGTGCAGCGCCGGCGCCAGCTGGGATGGGTTTGTCAAATGGTGCAAGGAGAGAGACACCATCCGCTTCGAGCATTTTGACACCCGCCCTGAATTTGCCAGCCAGGTTCGGGTGGTCCCGGGCACGAAGGTGGACATCGTCCTCGAGCATGATGAAGGAGAAATGGTCGTACACTCGCACAAGCCGCCCCCCTCGATCCWGTTGACCAACAGAGGCTCCTGGCACTGCATCCTCAAGTACCTGCAGGTATTCCAGACGTCGCACGCAGAGGCACAGGCCGAAAAGAATCTCCGGGTCTACCTCACATCCGTCTGCTATTATGTCACGCAGCCCGGCAACCGCAGCACGCAAGGCAATGAGACGGACAAGGAGTTGTCGCCCTCGCCCTCTCCCCCGCCCCCGCTCTCGCCTCAGAAGGAGCCCTCGCCCGAGGAAGAGCTCCCTGCTGAGGAGTCTGCCAACATCATCGATCTCACGACGCCGGAGCCACAGGAGCTAGAGGAGGAAGCCCACGATGACGTCGGCTCGGTCCTGACCAGCGCGTAGTCACGTAGCCATTGGTGATCCGTGTGGGAACTCCACTGTCCGACGGAGAGCTCCTTTCGGGCATGCTCGGCTGGCGCGCCGTGGTTGAGATGCGAAACTTCATCGGCGACAGTTCTTCGCGCCTGGCAGTCATGACTTGGCGGCCATCGTGGTGTCCCCCAGCCTCAGGGGGTGGCGGGTACGCCACATCTCCCAGTCACGTGGATTCGTGGGCGATCATCACCAGCACCTCATGTTGCCGCCTCAGAGTATCCCCACTTACGAACGGCCTCGACGAAAGGCCCAGCTTCAGAAGCAATCTTCCAGCGCAGCGTCAAGCACAGTCGAAACCACGCCATCATCATGCTGCGCCGGGCTCTTCCTAGCTGTGTCAAGTGTCTGCTGGGGCCTGTGAGGCTGGTCCATCTTCCGACAGCCCCAGGGCCCAGCCCCAGGCTCAGATTTGGCACCGACTGATCACGTGATACCGCACCTGGTTCCCCTCCCGCCACCGACCAGAGCGGTGAATTGCGGCAAATTCAATGCATAGCCGTGACGGCATCAATGATGTCCACTTCCAAAGGCCACCCATCTCAGGCAGGATGACGACGGTAACCTTTCCACTTTCCAACCGTTCCAACATCACCTACGAATCAGCCGAAACCTCCCAATCCGATATCATACACCGCATTCGACTAGAGCGAGCGTCGCAGAACCTCCAAGACTATCTCTGGGAAGACCCCCAACGTCGCGCCATTTCCTCCCTCGCTGCCCTCCATGTCGGCCTTGACCCCGAACACCAGCACCAGCTCTGCCTAGTCCAAGATCCGAGCACCTGGATTCGTGGCAGCTTCAATATCTGCGTCCCTGTCCATGTACACGATGACGATGGTGGCTTGGTGCGGAAGGTCCTGGTGCGGTGCCCGATGCGGCACAAGCTGGCCGAAGACAGGTACCCGGGTACCGTCGACGAGAAGATAAGCACAGAGGTGGCTACATATGTCTGGATGCAGCATCACTGTCCAGACGTAGCAATTCCGGAGTTGCTCGGCTTCGGCTTCACCGATGGTCGTCATTTCATTCACGCGCGACAGAGACCCCCTCACGTTCGGTGGGCGAGGGCCCTGTGGCGGAAGATACACGCCTGGATGCGACTTCCCGTTCTGTCTGACTATATCCGTACCCATTCCAACCACGTACTGAATACTGGGTACGTCGTCCTCGAATATATCGGCCCAGAAACCGGTACCATGCTCTCGACGACGTGGGAGAAGCACTGCACTGACCATCGGCGGCTCCGGAACCTGTTCCGCGAGCTCTCTCTCCTCATACTCTCTACCGCCCGCTTTCCTTTGCCTCGCATTGGTTCTTGGCGCTTTCACGACAACGGCACAATTACTTTGTCTAACCGGCCCCTCACGTGCGGTCTCATAATCCTCGAGAACAACGGCGCCCCTCGGGTCATCCAGCCCGGCGATACCTATACGTGTGTCGAGCCCTACGTCGGGGACCTCCTGACATTACACGACAGCCGGTTTCTCGCGCAATCCAATGCCGCTATGGACCGAACAGATTGCCAGTACCAAATGGCAGTTCAGACCCTCCTCAGGGCTCTCGCCCACAATTATATCGATAGGGACCGCCGTCACGGCCCTTTTTTCATGCAGTTTTCCGATCTCCATGGTAGCAATATCTTTGTCGACGACGAGTGGAATATCACAGCTATTATTGACCTTGAGTGGATCTGCTCTCGCCCTGCCGAGATGATCGACGTACCCTACTGGATCACCAGCCTGGGGGTGGACCAGGTCGGCGACAAGGAGCATCTCAGCGAGTACACCAAGGCTCGCGATGAGTTTATCTCCATTCTCGAGGAGCAGGAACGCGGACCCGGGTTTCAGGGCGACTCGCTCGCCACGATTATGCGACGCAACGGAGAGCGCCGTTCTTCATGGTTTGTGCATTGCCTAGATTCCGTCAACGCCATGTACACCATCTTCGACCAGCAGCTTCTTCCCCAGTTTTACTCTTTCAGCCTGTCGGAGAGAATGAAGGGGTTTCTTTCTAAGTTCTGGAGTAAGGAGGCCGATCGGGTGGTGGAGGGGAAGCTACGGGAGAAGCAGGCATACGACACGGAGCTCCGACGAATCTTTGGGATGGATTTGTCTACCTGAGATTCTCTCATTGAGTTTCTCAATTCCCAGACTTCTTTGCCGACCCACCCTCGTCATCTTCTTTCGCTTCATCGACGTTATCCTTCTTAGAATCGGGCTTGCCTTCGTCTTGCTTTTCCACGTCGCCGTCATTGTTGTCGAGATCGGCGTCGAGGTCGTCGGGATCAGTGTTCTCGCTGGTAGGTCGTCTTCTTGTTCTGCGGAGGAGATAACTCAGCTCAGGTGCCTCCTGGAGGTGGCCGGTGCCGTCTACCTTGCCTCGGCGCCCGAAGATAGGACAAGCTGAAGATTTGCTGTCGTGCCAACACCTAAGCCGAGCGAACCCTCTTGTTCGTCTTGTTCGGCACCGCTATAGGAGGACGAACGGACCGAGCCATCTCTGCCCTCTGCCGCCTGCTTTTCCTCAAGCTCGCCTGTTGAATGGCTCCACCGACTCGCGTCCACTTTGTCGTTGGTCATATCGCAGGAGAACGGTTTTTTATTCCCACCCATGAAGAAGCACAAATGGAATTATTTTGAGTGTGTTCTTGACGCGCTGTCGGGTAGCATTGCTGCCCGACTGGTTACCACCTCACATGACACGTGCAACGACTAGCCTCTATTCAGAGATGGCTGCAGATGGGGTTCGTTTCCCATAGGCTCGACACGATGCGAAGGCGATACACAGTGGAGCATGGTCTGGGCAGCTGGATTGCTACCGAGAAACGGGTCTTGTCTTCGCCTTTTCACAAGCACCCGCTTATCAACTCAGTACATGGAACATTTCTCCATTGGCGGATCCCTTTCTGCGTCAAGACCGCGCATGGTGATTTCTCCGGACGGCATGATGAGGAGGTCCCCTGGTCCAAGAACATCCACCACCACCACAAATCCAGAGCTTTTCTCCAGAAATGACAGCCAGGTTCCGTCGGGGTTGTCGACATGAAACCCGGAGAAGCAGGCAAAGAGGGAGAAAGTCATGCACCAAGTCCACCTCTTTGCCATCCAGTCTGATAGCGCTTCGTCGCTTTCCCGACGCCTGACCACGTGTTGTCATCACATCACGAGAACAGCGTCCCAGGCAAGATGCTGACCGAGTCGCAGGCACTGTCGCCGAGGACCTCGTCAGGTACTAACGAAGCTCTGTGCAAAAGATGGTACTTCTCGATCTCAGAGCTGAGTGCTTAAACTTCCTCGCATTGCCTTCAAATGTTGCAAGAGCCTGTTGACCATGCCTCTCCCCAGATATGCGCCACGTGGACGGTGTATGTCAACAACGCTCGCAGTGGTATATAAGACCCGATGGTCCTCTCGCGCAGCTGATCGATCTGCCGGAGTCTAGCTGAGCTCATCGGGGTGCGGAGCTGGAAAGGCGCATGCGCTCTCATTCCGTATGATAGATATAGTAAACGTCCTTAAAGTAACAGACAAGTGATTTCGAAAGGACTCTGCGTCTTCCTGTACAGTACCACTCTCAAGGTGCAGGTTGATTCTTGATCCAAGTTGCTGCGAGTCCTTGGTCTGTGGAGGACCCAGCGGCTATGTTCATCTGCATCGCGTCTCGAGGGCTGTTCATCGGCCTTTGGGTGTTTGTCCTCGTTTTGGCGTGGAGATTGACAATGGCGTTGTGGATGTGGTCGAGGTCGGGGACGTTTAGCAGTTCGGGAGGCCCAGACCACCTGTATTCGGCCCCAGTGTCGGAGGATCCGTGGAAAACAACGTGACGACAGGTCAGCACGGCAGGGCCCGCCAAGTGTTTGCGCGAAAGGACGTTGAGGAGCAGGCCTTTGATCCCTTTGCATTTCACGTCTGAGTGGGAGAAGCGTGTGCCGATGCAGTCGCAGAGATGACGAAGATGAATCAGGTCTAGAACACACTGCTCACTTCTTGCCTTCCCATCCAGAGGGATTCCGTCAAACACATCCAAGCTGCCGCTGTAGAGCTGCGGCATCTCCTCGGACGTGGCCCTCACGGCCTCTGACGCCTTCATCTCAACCTCGACATCGTCGATTTCGTAAAGGTTGAGGGCAGACTTGCACCTCTAGGCTGTGTCGAAGAGGGCCTTGGCATCCGTCGTGCTGTCTGGCGAAATGGTGATGAGCAGGACGACTGGGAGCTTATCGGCCGTGGGGTTGGGATCTTCGTCGGTCGAGCATCCGAGACGAACAACGTCGATCGCGAGCCACTCGATCCCACGAAGATGCCGAATGATGCGAATAGGTAGAGGCTGATCGCTGGACCACAGGCTAACGATGGGATGCTGGCTAACCGTTTCTATGTACCGTGGCCCGGTCGGCGGCGGGGTTGACGTCGTCGCCAGGAGGATAGGCCTTGATGGCAGTCCCCGTACGCCGGCTTCCTCCGGTTGTCGGACAGAGGTCGATAGATCGGCCCCATCGGGTGTTGTCCAAGGCTCGTGGTGGACCGGTTTCTTTGGTGTTTGCACGTCCGTCTTTGAGATCCCCGCTGCTCGACCCAATGGGACTCACTGAGAGCAGGCGGATTGCGAACAAATTATTCTTCGCAAGACAGTATGCTGTTGGGCAGCGGTTCGATCAATGTGCGACTGGTGATATGAGACGGTAGATACTGTCTGATAGGAGGCGAGGCAACAGAATTCATCGCCACGTTCAGACTCAGGATGGGCTGACAGAGCGTTTCACAGTTCTTCAATAAGGTAGTCGGGCGAAGAGAGACCAAGGTAGAGATGTAGACCAATTGAGGACAGTTTCTTAATCTCTCTCCACACGCGACGTTGACACAGGCCTGCCAGGCCTCTACATGCTTTCAAGACAGATATGACAGTGTATGTACAGTTTATCTCAAGCATTGCTTCAATCTCTCATTTCGTGCCAAACTCGAACCAGGGACTACTGGATGTAGAATCAACCCATCTGAACGAAAAAGGTGTCTCATTTGTTCCAGACACAATCACAGTCTTTATGGCCATAAATTTGCCTCGAGAGCTGGCGCATGAAATGTTTCCCACAACCTTTGCGTATGACATCGTCGGCTGGGAGGAATCTCCTGACGCAAACATGACAAGTCTCTGCACACCCACCACAAAACACCACGGGGAAGAGCGATTTTGGATCATACTGTTCTGGATTCTGTTGGATTTCAACGATTCTCTTCATGATCCGTTGGTGTTTCGAGTAGTTATGTTCAAACAATTTCCGCAAGGCCGCCTGCCTAAGGAGCTCCGGAGAGTCAATCAGCGCCAGTGACAGTGCCGTTTCCTCCGGTATCTTTTTCAGGAACTTGAAGTATTGTTCCTGGTCCCAATTGGCTAGGTTGAGCTGGTCATACAGTCTTGACCTATCGAGAGGTTTAATAGTCTTTGCATTCTTGATCGCGTCGAGAATTTGAGGAAGTCCTTCCGGATCCATGATGGTTGAGTACTATATCGTGAGTTATGCAAGCCACCAAGGAATTTCTTTTGGCTACCTATGGCTGTCTATCGGTTTAAATCAGAGACCTAAGGCCAAGATTCAGGCCCAAGCCCTCCGACTTCAGGCCTGATGGGTGGCCCTGACAAAAGGGCGCAATATGAGGTCCTTGTGATTGACCCTAGACTACGTCCCACGTATTTAAAGGGTGGTTTCCAATATGTATGTACAGTACTGCTGTCCAGTGAATTGGTACTGGCACAACATGGCTCTGAGAGGGCACTTCTTGAACAGATATCCTTTTGGGGTTGATCGGAGAAGTCCCTTTGGCCGGGAGAAAGCCACTAAGCCTATACAGAGGAGTCCTTTTGAGATTAATGTTGCCAAAATCCTCGAACCACTCATGATCGATAAGATCGCGGACACTGTTGGGCAAAATGCGTCCGATAACCAACCACGGCCTGTGCGACCGTGCGATAGGTTTCTTCTGTTTGACAAAGTACAAAGTTGTGGAGTGTCCAAATTCTGCGACATTCTGGACGAGATCCCCCCTTCTCAAGAGACGCTGCGATCTCTGGCGTTGATCGACGCTCCGGAGGAAGTCAGACTTTGTGTTCTAGACCACATCAACGAAGAGGACCCCTTGGAATGGGGCCGGGTCATTCAGAAAATCACCGAAATTCAACAAAATCCACAACGCTATGATCCAAAGGCGCTCTTTCCCACCGTCTTTCATGAAGGTTGCGATACCAAATGCTATGTGTGCAGCGAAGCCTTTAAATTGGCTGAGAATATCGTGCGCAAGTGTTGTGGAAGACACATGATGCACACGCATTGCTTCAATCAGAAGCTTTTACAAGGAGGGAGACCATTATTTGGACAATGCGACTGTATGACGGCTGAGGTTTAGGCTTTGCAGATAGCTTAGTGACAATTATAAAAAAATCCCAGTTGCAGCCCATAAACCCTCTTCCGGAGCCCGTGCATATTTAGTTTTTTCTGGCCATGATCTGCCTTCCGGGTTGCTCCGCCCTCAACCTTCATTCGATTTGCCAGCCCCGAGACCGTTGCAAAGGCCCTTGGTTTGGGCCCCAACCCGGGCTGATCCAACGAAGCCTTCAAGTCCTGAAATTGGGACTCGAGCGCATCTTGACACCACGAAACAGCGCACGGCAACAACGCAACGCACTTACATACGCGGCTCCGGCCGCTCATCCTCTGGACGTCATGATTCCTCCACTACATTCTCTCGACACGAGCCGGTGCACAACATGACGATTTCTTTTCGGAGCCCTCGGGCTTTGGTTCTGTGTTTGCTTCTCCGCCTAGATCATGCCACTGCTTCTGGTATTCCCGCAAGCCATTGCGCCGCTCTGTCGGAAGCGTCAGAATCGATCGAGAAGTCATTCATACTCAGCACCCACTCGTTGCCGACTGCCAGCCCCGAAGCGTCCGAATGGACAGTTGACACGTCGCACCCAACCTCCTCGGCTGACGCCTCTCGGCGCACGGCATCAAAGATCATGAACGACCCTCTTACGAGCTCACATGCCACATCGGACATTAGCTCGTCAGAAGTCGTCTCAGAGAGTACTGCAGCAGAACTGACGTCGACGGCGCTTGGAACCCCATCTTCATCATCTAGCGACTCGTATCAGCCCGTCTCAGAGGCTTGGGATTGCTGGGTCCAGTAAGCTGAGACCAGATCCGTCTTACACCTTAGCCACTAACCCTGTAAGCGTCGACTTCTCGGGCCGGGAAGAATGCGTTTGCCGCCCAAGCGGGTGCCGAAGCGGCTCCCGCGTACAGGTTCTACCAGGCCTCTATTCGGGATGCGACGTGGGGTGCAAAGGCTGCCCGACGGAAGATGACGGCCGGGAGGGCTGCTGAGTCTGGTTTATGCTGAAATCGTACTGAGCTACAGAGTTGACAAAGCTGGATCATGGAGTTGAAGCTGGGAATGCATTGTCGAGCTACGGTCTTGTGTGGTTCAGGACGAAGAAGGAGAGACCCGAGACACTGATGGGAGGCGGAGCGTAACCTGAGAGCGGCTTGGGTTCAACTGAGGAGAGCAGGTTGTTGCTCCGCTGCCCAGCAGGTGTCAGAGGATCATTGCCACCCATTTCAGCAGGGCTAGCCCGTTGTCGAATGCTAGCGCAGAGCGACGTGGTAGCGTTTGATGTCCCAACTTGTGACCTAATTCTAGAACGAAATCAAGGCCTCGCATGATCTATATTAGTGCCTCGTCCGTCTTTCAACAGCCGAGGAAGGCGACTATGATGTACGTATCAGTCCACATTTAAACCCCAAGGATGACACCCGCCATGCTACTCTCACTCCTCCAGCTAGTCGTCGCTGTGCGGGCTAGCTGCTCTTGCATCTACACAGCCGGTTCCACCATCCAGAAATTGCCGCCTGTACGCGAGACTGATACAGATTACACGTCCAATAAGCCGGCACCTTGGACTCATTCTTCGTCCGCGTCAAGCACAGACAGCGCATCGTCTCCAGCCTCCCGCCCTCCTTTGCCGTCAGGCACCGCGGCGGTTCGCTCCAAACCTGAGTGCTCTACGGGGACTCTCAACGTCCCGGTCTCATTCGTCCGGAGACAGATTCAGAACTTTTGTGCTGACGATGAACTTCTGAGCACTATGATTGCACCTCCTATTAACGGCTTAACACATGAACCCACCTTGGATTGGGCCCTGGGCTGGAGAATCGAGTACGGCGGGAAAACCTTGTTTCTTGACGTGGCATACACGCGCCGGGCGTGTCGAGGCGCCGTCCCACTCGCCGAAGGCCGGACCTCTGAACACAAAAGGCAATACTGTCTAGCCAGCTTTGAGTCCATCCTAGGGGGCTGCGGGGTGCACAACGGAGGTGCCTTGCACGATGGTTGTCGAGTGTACATGATTAACTTTGGCCGCCACAGCCAGACTAAGGGGTGGTTCAAAGATGAGGGTGCTGTGATTTGTGGTGATACAAACCATGTCGGGGACAGACCTATCTTGAGCCGAGACACATGCACCTGCTGGTATAGCGGGTACCCGGGGCTGACCGCCCTATTCGAGCGGCCAGCGTCTGGTTCCTGTGGAGTCGACGAGGTTTTCGAGAACCATTGACCGTTGAGGCAACGGTCTCGGCGTACAGTTGAAAGAGCTGAGCATGCTTTGATGATGAAGCGGTCGCCTGGTCAGCGACAATGCCTGCCCCAGAATCTCCTCCTCACAGGAGGTGAGGGGCCTCTCGAAGCTGAGCAAAGTCAGCATCCTCAAAATCGTTTGCTCTGTTGACCAGACAGCTACTAGAAGTACAAGGTGTTCCAGAAGCTGCCGAGGACGCACATGATGAGGGGAGAAGCGGTGGGCCGATGCCTCCACAAGTTGCTGCCGTCTTACATAATCTTCATAGATAGAGTGGGGGTATTATTCATAGTGGGTTGTTGGTGATGCGAAATACCACGTGACGAGCCACCGTCAGGAATTGGCCCCAAACAGGGCCACATCAATCTGCTTGTCACCAGAAAAGTGTGGCAGCAACGTGAGACCGTGCTTCCTATGACATGAGACTGTCGCTGTTTAGTATTCCGAGTGGCGAGCAATGGCCACTTGGAGTTAGAATTTAAGTGCTCACAACTTCTCGTCCGGCTTCCTTGTTTGCTGCAGTCAGGAACGGGCATGTCGAGGTGATTCAGCCATTACTCGACTCCGGACAAGGGACCGGTCGGGATGGCTTCGACCGAGATATGATGTGGCTCGTCACGTTTTAGAACGTTACGCGAAAGAGTCGGCATTCCCGTCCCACAGGCGGATGGCCACATCAACGTGGCCCGCGTCTAGTTCGAACCCAAGTCTGCTTGGTGTGACGCTTGCACACTCACTGTCGCTGTGTGTCTGGGCTCCGAGTTTCAACACCGACTGCTGTTCACGCGGCGAGGACGGCGGTGGTCGGGGTCACGCCCTCCCTAAGCGACGTCGGCGCCACGAGAAACGGAAGAAGACGACGTGTCGGAAAAGGAACGAGATAGGTAGCGTATGTACACTACTCGCCCCTGCACCGTTCTAGACTCGTGCACATGGTGGTCGGCTGCGTCCTCCAAGATGAGGATACCGCACAGGTACGACGGTGCCGCGACGCGCCTTAACGCGTTGACTTTAGTGGGGTTCTAGAAGCTATGACCAAGTCTTATCGTCGGGGAAGTTGGCACACGGATTATGTCAGCAGCAACAACTCTGACCCATATGGCCTTCTCAACTTTGTCTATTAACTTAGTCTACCGTCCTGCAGACGAGCGGGCCTTTAAGGATCTGATCAGTGAATATTAGGAAGTTCATGCATTTTCTACGTAAATCCGACCAGCAGCCACTACGGGAATACCCAAGTAACCGATCGCTCTGCGAAGACTATTGCCATGTGCTCACCCCAGGCGGTATGACTGTCCAGATGTCAATTCAATTGGATGAATGGTGATTGTGCCGTGCCACGACGATGATAATAATTCAGAATCGGGCTATCCGCTTTCGAATTTGGTCTCACAATGATGAATAGGGTGATAGTGCTTGCTTTTTTCTTAGGTGTAATGTTAAAGAAGGTGGTCGATTTGGAGGGCTGTAGGTTGCCGACAAAGCATTCAGTGCCCGTAAACCATACATCCCTACCAAAAACAGTTGCCGCGAAGCCCTCATTAAAACTGTGCTTGAGATGGATAGCAAAATACAGCGGCGACTCGTTAGGGTCAATGCGGAGTTCATAGCTGAAGATGAACACCGAATCGTCCGCTTCGTGTGCGGATAATGGTTTCGTAAGGGTCTCCTGCCCCGTGAAGATGACGAAGGGCTCCTCCGGAAGGTCTTCCGGTAGTTCGAACATGTTGCCTTCAGAGCCATTAAGGACTCCAGGCCAGGGAGAAGGACAGAATGTTTAAATAAGGCAACTAAAGCATCATTTGAGGACCTCGTGATATCCCGGGGCTTGAGTCCTCAATCGGGACCTTGTTTATGCCCAATGTCCGCCCGCCCCTGAGGCACTACATGGCGACGAGCGCTGCCGTTGCAGCCGTTCATGGTATGTGCATACATACATATCAAAAGAACTGCCCGCCGATTCCGAATGTGGATGGTAGTCATGGTCCCAGATCTGGTCCTAACACCTGAAAGGACCAAGGTCAGGGCCCGGCTCATTCGCACCTTTGGGCCACGTTCCATCTGTAGAACCCAAGTTAAGGTTTAATTTTTCAGATATATTCTTAACCCGGACATGTGTACACCACCAAGACTTTCAGCGTTCTACAGAAAAGTTCTCCACAGAAATTCAGCAGGATGCACATCGTCTGCGTGGTGGCATTTGCTGCGGCGTTTGGTCAGGTCCTCGCCCAACCTGACTGCACAACCAGTAAAGTAGATGCTCCGACTATCTCGAGCTGTGGTTGCTACGACTCTCCGGTGCAACACTTGCCTACTGCATCTTCGGATGCCACTCCTGACGATGCCATCTCCTCCCAGGACACAACGTTGACCACTTCCATAACACCAAAGCCATCTTCCTCCTCGGACACCCCCCCTGACGATGCCAT